>BQNB010025892.1:9965-38150 GCA_026074375.1 Tanacetum coccineum
TCGGCAACAACACAATACAACATGTGAGCAAGACAAGCGGGGAGATGGTCCTGATGTCCTCCTAGTCCGAACACATTCTCTCGAATGAGCACTTCCCATTGCATACAGTCTACCATGATACATTCCAATTCAAGAAGTCAACGAATATCGTCAGGAGTAGGAAGGTCGGTAGAATATGGTCCCTTGGTTTCTTGAGAATACTCAAGAGATGCAAGGTCCCACTCGTTGGTAAAAACGGCTTGACCGTTGTAAGGAATTTTGAGGATTCGACCGAATTGAGCAAGAGTGAGAGTTATGAATTCATGTTGAATCATAAAGGAGATGAAAAGATAGCCATATTCATCAGTTTGAACCTTGACTTGACTATAGAAGTCTAAAATAAATCTCGGAACAATCAGTTCGTTGATTTTAAAGAGACAATCAAAGCGAATGTTTGTGAAGAGACGCTCGATGTTGTTGGATTTGTAGTAGGCTTGATCAACAACACAACCTTCGTGAATGTTGTGATTTTCAATGGATTTGTAGAATTTGGCAATGGTAGGGGAGATGCCGGGGACTTTGGATACTTTTGGGATGTAGGATTTAGTAAGGGATATATCGGTGGTAGTGGCTCTTGGCATTTTGTCACCTAAACAAGTTATCAACAACATAAAATGTTACAATTTTTTTAAAAAAAAATGACAAATGTGGGACCAGGATTACTTCGACTCTCAAAATAACTCCTAAGAAGTGATCCATATGTTCCTTAATTTATTTTTGACTTAATCTTGGATGTTAAGGAATATATATTAGTTATATATTTCAACACCAAGACCATGAACCAAACACTCCCGTATTAATCATGGAATTAGTTTAAGCTTGTCAAAAACTATATGGCTAGTGTATATCATGGTGATGAGTATAGGTTTATTATTTTTAACTTGACAAAAGTTAGTAGTGTTTGTTTTTATAAAAATCAAGTTCTTAAAAGGTTATGCCAAACGCCCCTTTATTTTATACCAATCACAAAATATATCAACATATATATGAATTATATATCTTGATGACTTATACAAGCTAGTTAAGTGTTTATACAAGTGACAAAATTATGGTGGTGTTCATTTTGGCTCTAGTAATTGATCCTAAGAAACGAGCCAAACACCCCTTTATTTTTATAATACATTTTCTATTGATTCGAAAAGTATACATTTAGAAATGTACGTTTTGATGGACAAAATAGTGTTGTTTTTACCATGTTTTTGGCATGAATCAACAATGTATAAACTTTGTTAAAAAAATATGAAAGTATATTTATGATAATTTCGAACCAAAAATTTGTGACTCAATTTAGTGTTTTGATTCAATTCAATCATGAATGTAGTGTTCCTATGACTACGGGTATCATTATAGTTATGGAAATCCTAGACAAAAATAAAAAATATGAAAATGATGAAGAACACCCGATTTTGATTGGGAGCAAAATTGGATGAAATCAAATGAAAAGAATGATGAAAAACTTACAATTGATGTTGTTGATTGATTTGTTTGTAATTGCCCCTTGCGAATTTTGGTTAATTGGATGATTTGAAGTTTGATTTTGGTGAATATGGTGGTGGGTTTTTCGTCACAGCAGGTGGAAGAGGGAAGAAAGAAAAAAAAAATAAAAATGGTGTTTGGCTATGTATTTTCGATTATGAAAAAAGGGAAAAGTTTGTTTTTCCAGTGGACGGGCCCCTTAATTTAATTAAGGAGGGCCGCCAAACTTACACGGTCGGTACCTTAATTTTAGGGGGCGCCCTCTGGTAAAAAAAATTCTTTGAATTTTGGCATTTTTGTGGAATGATAAGTGTCTAATTTCGTTGGAATATACTAGTAATTATTATTTTATATAATCGAGAAGGAAGACTTAACATCTTTTAATTAAACTTTTCGTTAAAAAAAATTGATTACTTGGATGAGATATTCAGTAGTTAAGTCGAAGGAAGGATTAACGGAGGATTAAGTTGACTTTTTCATTAACTTCTAGTTAATTGAGTGAAGAATTATTCGGGGGGATGAATTTAATTAATGTCTACGATTTAGAGAATTCCAAGTCGGTAAATATAAATGAGTACTAAGTTGTTATCGATAGACGTAGTAGATCGTAGAGTGAGGATATGTCGTAGTAACGATGGTTGACATGATTTCGAGACGATCGTTTGAAGTCGTAGGGAGTTTGTTCTTCAATTGTGTGTCTATGATATCTTGCGTGACTACTTCACTACTTCTATGTTCATTGGTAACACTAGCCTTGCTCTTCTTCATCTTACGTGAGTTTGCTTGCTACGTGTGGTATAGTCAGATTCATTTTTGTAGACTTATGTTTATAATCTAAACAAAATGGTAGTTCATAAAGAATCTATATCTCTTCAAAGTAGGAAATCCAACAAAATGGTATTTTCTAGAGGGACTTCACTATTATTTTTAAGTATAATTATACTTCACATTATGATAGAATCACATAGACATTTACTTGTTATCTATAGTCTACGAAATATGATGAGGTGAGACTTCATTAGACTTTTGAATTTTAGGGGGGTCTTCGTTCAATGTCTTCAGAATGTAAATGAGAAGGGTTTCATGGGAAAACCTTTATCATGAATTCTTTAGTCCGTAGACAAAAAATGTTAGTAGATGACATACCACTTCAAAGATTGTGATGACTTAGTCATTTGGTCCCCAACGTTTTATGTATCCAAAGTTATTGTGTACACATCTATTTTGCATTTGATTTTGGCACATACATGGTGAGAAACTTGCACATTGAGTGAAATTTGGTTGGTGTGGACGATTCCACATTATGTGATCAGTGTTAGGGTAATTTGGTCTATCATTGTCTCTCCTAGGTTGAGATGTTTTGGAACGAGGATGAGGATTTTCTTTTCTTCTCGGAGGAGGTGTTTTAGACCTTTTTGTGGGGTTTAGTAAAATCCGACTCGGTTTTAAAGTAGGGTGTTTTGTAAAAATGTTTTACCTCATCATCACTTGCAATAGCGATTTTGGTGTTGTTTATAATAGTTATAAATTTTGGTTTTGAGTTTGGTTTGATTTCCATCAATTTTTCTTTTGGACTCGACTTCTTGAGCTCTTTCAAATATTACTTGTTGGTTTCGCTAGGTGATTCTTTTGGTAAAATTAAATCTCAATACCGGTTTTATCTCGGATGGTTTTTGAGAAACTTATTATTTTCTTAAGTGAATGACTATATAATTAAATTGATTTAGCCTAGATATTTCTTTTCTAAGTTCCTCATTTTCAAACTTTTAAGTTCATGAGCATAATTTGTATTTTCAATTATTCCTTACCTTTTTCTTTGCCTAGATTGTTTTATCTTTTTTTAATTGGTACTTCATTTTCTAATTTTATTTTAGTTGTTTTAGAGTTTATTTTTAGCCTTGACTTTTAATACTAGTTTGCATGTCTATTATATTCTTTATCTGTGGTCATTTTAGTTAGTGTGATTGATTATCATAAAAATATTCGTGTTTCGAAAAAGAAAATCCTCATTGGAATCTTTAGCAATAAGACACTTTTCGTCCTTTGTCTTCTCCTCTTCATCCATGTGCTATCACTCCAGCTCCTCATACGAACGCCCTTTTATTTTGATATTTTAATTTGTTTCTAATATTCTCCGATGAGAAGATTTGGAATCTCCACACTTGAACTTTTTATTTCATTGTCTTATTTTTGTCATCTTTATTTCTTTGAATGATCTTCTCTTTCTTTCCTATGATAGGCTTTTAGGAATCGTCTTTGTCTTTGAAGAATCTCTGGAGTTTTTTACTAGGCCTATGGCGTATACTTCATCTTCACTATTATCGGTGGTTGACTATCTTCATCACTAGATCCTTTCTAGCTTTCAAGGCAAATAGATCTACTTTGTTCTCTTTTGTATTTTGACTGGTTGTCAGTTGTCTTTCTTGATTTCTTTTTTTAGACTTTTTAAATTTTCCAATAAGTTCGTCAAGTGAAAGAGTTGTTAGATTCTTTGATTCTTCAATTGCCGTGACTTTTGCACGCCATTTAGGATGCAATGCCCTAAGAAACTTCCTAACACAATTCTTGCTAGAAAAACCTTCATCAAGTGCTTTTAGACTAGTAATAATAGTGTTAAATTTAGCAAAAACATTATCTATTGATTCCTATTTGAATCATGAATTGTTCATATTGTTGAACAAGAAGATCTATTTTATTTGCTTTGACTTGATTATTACCTTGATGAGTGATTAACAATGGTATCCCAAATTCCTTTGAGTTTGACACATAAAAATTCTTTCATATTCTTTACGTGGTAAAGCATTATAAATTACCATTTTGGCTTTATTATTTTTAGCAAGTTTCTTTTTAAGATCATCATTTTGTTTGTGAAAAGATACAATTTCATCCTTTTTAGTTTCGAGATTAAATTGAATGGGAGGAAAATCACCATCGGTAATAACATGCCAAAGATCTAGATCTTTTGCTCCATAAGTTTTCGATCTATTTTTCCTAAATTATTCCGTTCACTTTCAATTATTGGTGGTCTTTGCTTAGATGGATCTTCTAATTATTTTTTCTGATTCCTAGATCGATTCAAGTTTAAAATACAATTTATTTTAAAAATTTGTTGAACGTGGATTTGATACAATTTGTGGAAACTAGAGGGGGGGGGGGGAGTTGAATAGGTTGAATAGTTTACCGCTTTTTAAATTTAAGTTTTATGTATGTTTGTAAAACTTAGATTCGACCTTTTTGTGAATTCAATGCTTGCACAATATGAACAATGTAAATATATGAAATGATAAAGTAAGACAAGAGATAAGAGTAAGAACAATCAAACCACAACGCGAGGATTTATAGTGGTTCGGTAACGAAGCACCTCTTCGCCCTACTCCACTCCCCGAGCACCAAACTCGAGAGTTTTCTTCACTATGTCAACAAACTCCCTTATGGCGGAGAAAACCGTACACAACGTTGCTTATATCAATTTACGACACTAAGCTAAATGTCGAGTTCTAATCTTAGCTAGAACCAATCTATCACAACACAACTTCACAACTTGTTCACGACTTCACAACTTCATGACTTCTTCACAACTTCACAACTTCTTCACAACTTTACGACTTCTTTAAAACTTCACGACTTCTTCACAACTTCACGACTTCTTTAAAACTTCACGACTTCTTCACAACTTCACGACTTCACTTCACCACACTACTTATATCACAACTACCTAACACTACTTGGTAAGATCACAACGATCTAACTATACTTACAAAGATCACCAAGATCTAGCTACTACACACAATTATAAGATATACAATTGATTTACAAGTATATGATATGAATGCAACAAGATTGCTATGCACACTAAGGTGTAATACTTCTTCATTTGATGATGGAAGTATTATTCTCTTGCACTTGAGGAATATAGTTTGGATCACTTGGAAATAAAGCTTTATGATTAAATGATCAAATAATTTTAGAGAGGATAAATAAGCTGTTTTGAGCAGAAAGAATGAGTGCAAAAGGTGAGAAAAATGTTGAGGAATAGTCCAGTATTTATAGGACAAGAAGGAGGAGCAGATTCTATGGCCGGCCCCCTTAAATAGGGTGCCGGCCCCCTTATGATTAAGGGGGACGCCCATGTATTTAAGGGGCCGCCCCTTTCAGACGCTCCTCTTTTTTATCCTATCCAGGGGAGGTGTTTATTGGACCTTTTCTAGTCGTTTTAGGTTCGAAAATTTGAAATTCAAAATGTTTATTTTGAATAAAACATTTCTTTTAAATGTAGAAAATGTTTTGTAAGTTTATAAACATGTTTACAACATTTTATAAAAGTTTGAGGTTGAATAAAAATTTCCTTTGATCATAAAATCCATTAAGCATTTATTTATTCATACCTTTAAGTGATGTAATTGTTGAAATGAGAATTTACTACTAAATACTTGTTTACGTTTAATTTTACGTTGAACGTTTTTATATTTTGTGATTATCAAAACGTAAAGATGTGAAAAAATATTATTAATGTTTTTAGGCATTATATTTTATCAACACTACACTATCGGATTTATACACTATCTGATTTACACAATCAAACAAGATAATCAAAATAGAGATTTGGATCTTAGAAGAAGAGAGGAGAAATCACTAATCTATAACACTTTGTTTCTTGGCGAATACGAATGTTCTTCTATTGCACTTGATAGAAGGATGAAGAATGAGGAAGATGAGATTGGATCACTTAAAACAAGATTAGACAATGTTAGTGATCAAGAGATTTAGTGAGAGAAAGAAGGTTTTTAGAGAGAGAAAGATAACTGAAAAATTCGTGCAAAGAGGTGTGTTTTTCTGCTGAGAGTAGTGCAGTATTTATAGGCAATAAATCCTAACGTCTCTTGGTGGCGGTCTCGGCGGTCCCAGATATATCTGGGGGTCGTCTAGCCACTTAGGGGGCCGCCACTAGACTAACGCTCTCTTTTTTGTCTTTTTGTGGGGAAGGTTGAAACTGTTATGATGTTTTCTGTTTTGGGAGAAAAACTGAATTCAAACCTTTATATTTAAATAAAACATTATTTTTATTAATAAAACTATTTTGTATATTTTTTATTTTTGTAAAAATAGTTTTGTAGAAATGTAATGGTTAAGAAGAAAAATAATTTTCTTGATCACTAATCATGTTTAATGGTTTGTTTATCCACACCTTAAGTGATTTATGTCGAAATGGAAATTTACGATTAATAACATGTAAATGTTTATTTTTATCGTAGATGTTTTTACATATTGTCATCTTCAAAACGTAGAGGAGTCGAAAAAATATAAACTCATGTTAGATAAAAATAAAATTTAGCAAGTTATTAATGAGTTATGATCCATTTCTCTCCCTTTTTGTCAAATCCAAATAGGTTGATCGTCGAGTAGAGAAGAAAGAAATCGACGATGCTAAGACTCCCCCTTGATGGATGCTCCCCCTTGTTTGGGGCATCAAGAGATCGAGCTTATAATGTTTTGATACAAAACCAAGTTAGAAATACAAGTGTAAGAAAACATTTCTAACTAGCAGCAAGATTACGATAAATATATATGTTTGGTTATGGTTAGAGGAAATAGCCAACTAAACAATTCATGAAATTTACTACTAAGACAAATTCATTCATAGATAGCAAATTCATACAATAAAGCATAAATTTCTAATAACACTAAGAAATGACGAGACAAATTCCTACTTAAACGGTAGGAATATTACAAGATAAATTAACTAATTAAGCATGTCATAGAAAGACTTTTAAACCTAAAACTAGACTAGTTGGTTCTTGATGTCTAGAAGATGCCATAAGCAAAAGATGGGTTGTCGTTTATTTAGATAAATTAAATATATGAGAATGTTTAATCATTGTAGGGTGAGAAAGGGGAGGTTAGTGAAGCATTGTTTGGTTGTGTGCGATCTCGGGGAATGGGGTGAGTGAGAAGGAATTGAATAAAATTGAGCTCATTCCTTATTGATTGAAATTGATTTCAGGTGTACATGCAACAATGACAAAACCCCGAATGAAAGTTAACTTGCTCAAGAGTAGCGGGATGGATTAAAGGTGGTGATGGAGAGCGTGGAGAGGGTGTAACTTGAGAGTAGGCATTAGTTGCATGATGGAGATTTGCTTTAAGGAGTTTGAGAAATTTGGTGGAGTTGATTCACCATTTGTTCCCTATGTGGATTGTTGGTAGGTGGTAAAGGTGAAGGTGAGGCATTTTGAGAGGGAGGAGTAGATTTTGGCGTAGGTGTAGTGCACCTCCAAACTTGTCTTACCGAAATTTTAGGTTTCCTTGAGAAGTTTGGAGGAGGGTTTGAACTAGACATTGATGAACAAGATAAGAAGAAGAATAGAAGTAGAGAGGATGATGAAGAAACAAAGATATGTTATGGTTTAAATAATAGAGGAGATGAGGAAAGATGGAAAAGCATGACATTGAGTAAAAAGGTGCAAGAAATGGTTTGTCTAAACAGAGAAATGCTAGCTTGAAGCTATAGGTAGGAGGGTCAAAGTTACAGAAAAAGAGATAAGACTGGAAATTTCATTCCCTCCTGTCGGCACGGTCCATATAAAGATAGCGCCGGTTCCCAATTATATTTGGGTGGCCAGCCGCTGTTTTTGGGGGCCGTTTTTTGGGATTGACGAATTTTTCCTAGTTTACCTAACTTTGTCTCTTAAGTGCAAAAACGAATGGCTTGAGACAAAAAGATGCAGCAACTCCTAATACTCAAGAATCAACTTATTCTAACCTGAGCAACTAGATATAATAGAACTAGTTTAAGGCAAAGTAGAATTTAATGAGCAATTAGGTAGGCGTACAATATTTAAATATGCATGTCAATTTTATATAGTCTAATAATTCAAATATCATGCAACTATAGTGATGGATGATAAAATTGAAAGATCACCCATGTCAAATTGCATTGTCTACCTACGAGCATAAATCCTAGTAATAATAAATCCATGAAACCAAGTATCAAAGTATAGAGTACTTAGTGATATAAAAGATAGAAGTAATAATAAGTATCTAATAATTTTCCAAGTTTTTTCACTTCTTGCTACCCTTCATCGCGTTCTTTAGAGCTCTTCTGATTAACCTTACCCCTTTTCGATGCTCATCTTGATGTTGACTTTGATGGTTTAGGATTTCTGTTGGGTTAGTGTGCATTGTTTGATTTTCATTAGGTGGGCTTTCAAAGACTCTAGGAACAAAATTTGACAAAGAATTGATGAGTTAAGATGGTGAGGGAGTATTAGAATAAAAAGATTCTTCATCATTTCCATCATCATTTTCATCTACATGATGAGATGATGATGAATGATCAAGGACGTTGGAAGATTAGCTAGGATCGGAAGAGCGACATCTTTTCGTGCCATGATCCGATTGCGTCTTTTGCTTATAATGAGGAGCGAGAGGATGCATGACACGATCACACAAAATGTAATGATCATTTGACAACTCAGGAGAAATAGACACGATATGAGTGAACAATCTAGTCAATAGCATTCCGTAAGGTAGATTTGCCTTAGGTGAATTTCGAATGCTTTTCGTTCGTTTTAGAATGAAAAATGCTAGATTGTACTTTGTGGAGGTTTCAATGCAATAAAGCAAGTGACATGGACATGCCGAAACATGATCATGATGACCTCCTAGACAGAATACCTTTTCACGAATGATTTCAACCCACGAATTCATATGATTTTGAATTTTACGATTTAAAATTTTGTTTTCATCAACATTAATGGTTTTCTTGTTACGAACACGAGTTATTTGACTTTGTCGAGGAGTTTGAATGAGGGTTTTATTGACACTTAGGGAAGGAGGAGTGGTTTGATAACGACCTTTTGTGGGAGTGCTAATCTCCAAGTAGTCAATTGACCACTTGTCAGGCAGTGACCTTTAAAAGGAATCCTAAAAATATGACCAAAATCTTCGAGAATGAAGGAAAATGATTTATTTTGAATGATGAGATGAACAATGAAGTGACCTTAAGAATTATAGTTAAATTCAAGTTGACTATAAAACTCAAGAACAAACCGGGGAACAATTTGTTCTTTTATTTTCAGAAGACACTCAAACCCGATAAACTCAAACTTGGCATTGATGTAGTTTATATTTTTAAATTTTTGACTTACAACTCGACCCTCATGAAAGTATCATTTTTCAAGAAGTTTAAGTGTGTTTTGAAGAGGTTGATCAAATTCATTTTATATGATTTGGATGTAGTTACGAGTGTTTTGGTGATCTAATCGGGTGATACGAGCTATTTTCACCTAAAACACACGAATAATACCATATTTTATTAGTATGTACTTGTAATATTAATAAGAATTGATGTCTAGTGTGTGCCTATATACAACAAATGTGGAGTAATGGTTAACTCGACTCTAAAATAAAAACCTATGAGTTAACCCAAACATTCCTTAATTTAATTTTGCTCATCCAAACATGTCAAACAATACATATGAATTATGTACTTTGAATTTTGTTCATGAGATCATTATGCATGTATGCAAAAACGTTTTTAGGGTGTATTAATAATGCATTAAAACAATTTTATAGTGTTCCTAACATGAGTGATTTTGAAAGAAAAAATTGTGGTTTTTGTGCAAACAAAAATCTTTGATAAACACACTAAATAATGCAAATCCTATGTCTACGGGAAGCATATTAGTTATACATTGTGTTGTTATAGTCCTAATTGCATACACACAAAAGAAAAATAAAAATCCCTAATTTTTGATTTTGTGTTCATCATGAACCCTAGACACAAATTTGAAAGAAAATTGATGATTTTAGATGTTGATTTGATCTTCAATTTGAGTTAATTAGTCTGATTTTGATTTTTGGTGGGTTATGTATGTGTTTCATCGCTGCAGGTTTTAGGCACCGAGGGTGTTTGTTTTTCTGTTTAACAAAAATGTGTGCAGACATTATGTCTCGACTGGTGGCGGTCCCATATCGATATGGGGGCCGCCTCTAGCAGAGGTATTTTAGACGAAATTTTTTGACAAACATTTTACATTAGGATTGATGTTTTAATTTGAATTTCGCGAATTAAAAATACATAAAGTACTTCGGATAAAGTAATAAGTTGTCACGAAACGGAATGGTACCACGGGATAGAATCGGATTACTGTAGGAAAGAAGAACGATTTATCGAATGCGTTCCATCATTCCTAAATCAAGACGTTTGATAGTTATTCGATTCAACGTTTTAAGGGGTTAGTGAGAAATGCCGGAGATATTGTTGACGGGACGAAACTTTTCAATAGAGATATGTCCTCCTTTCTGGACATTATTACGTAAGAATGTTGTTGACGAATTTTGATATGTTTAGTTCGCGAGTGTTGCACCGGGTTTTTACTAAGGTCAATCGTGCCTTTGTTTTTGCACATGATTGGGACGTCTTTGAGTCGTATGTCGTAGTCGATGAGAGCTTGTTTCATCTATAGTGCTTGTTGAAATGCCTTTTCCGGGCCTTACATATTCGGACTTTCCGGCTAGTGGATATAGCAAGAGCGGTTTGTTTCTTCGAGAACCAGTGTTCAAACAACATCCCACAAATGTACAAATACCGCTAGTGCTCTTTCTGTGCACATAAACTCCCGCATGATCATAGTCGGCATATACTATGGTTTCTATGCCAGTCCCCTTAGGATATCATAATCCTAAGTGCGTAACGTCTTTAATCGTTTAGGGATGATACGCCTTTAACCGCTTCAAGATGTGGGTTTGGGGATCCTCTTGGGAATCCGTGCACTAAAGACAGACACTTTAAACTTGATATCAGCAGGCCTACTTGCCTTTAAGTAGAGTAAACTACCTATCATGCCTAGATACTCGGTACTATCTACCGACTCACACTCTTCGTCTTTCGTGAGTTTAGTATCCGAGAACATAGGGGTTTTCATTGGTTTAGAATCTTTTAAGCCAAATTTCTTAAGCATTTTTTTTAATATATTTAGATTGATTAAAGAAGATATCGTCTTCCATTTGTTTTATTTGTAATCCAAGGAAGAAGGTAAGTTCACCCATCATGCTCATCTCGAACTCGTCATGCATGATTTTGGAAAATTTATCACACATGTCTTGACAAGTTGAACCGAATATAATGTCGTGACATATATTTGAACGATGATGAGATTTGAACGCTTCTTCTTTGTAAAAAGTGTGTTATGTACCATTCCCATCTTGTACTTATGTTTAATAAGAAAATCTTTTAATATATCATACCAAGCTTTGGTTGCTTGTTCAAGACCATATAAAGCTTTATTTAGTTTATAAACATGATCCAGTTTTTCAAAATCAATGAATCCCGAAGGTTGTGCCACATATACCTCCTCATTGATCAAACTGTTTCAGAATGCACTTTTTATGTCCATTTGGAATAGCTTAAAATCTAAGGCGCAAGCATAAGCTAATAGTATTCTAATAGAATCTAGTTTAGCAACTGGGGTATAAGTTTCATCATAATCGATGCCCTCTCATTGATTATAACCTTGGACGACTAACCTAGCCTTATTTCAAGAAACAACACGGTTCTCATCTAGCTTATACCTATACACCTACTTGGTTCCTATGATTGTAGTTGATGTGTCGTTGTGTGGTTGTAAATTATGATTCAAGTTTTAAATTTATATTTTGTCGACTTAACCAAAAACAACACTTTAACGGGAGTGTACCCGGTCGGTGGTAGATTCATGGTAAGTAGGGTGTCGATCACTAAGAGTGAGAAACACTTTCAATTTATTAATAATTTGGTTTTTCTAATCTAAGTTAGTCTAATCTATGCTAAACCTATGTTAATCCTAAATCTAACGGATAAAGGGGGTTTTCAGCCAGAGAGACTGGCACAGGTTTGGTGGTGACTAGAATCAACTTAAGACACTAAAACACACGCAAGCAAATTAATAGAAGATAAAAGAGCGATCTAGCCAAATATAAGAAAACTATATTAACCATTATTAATTTAATCAGAATGTTGGTTTGTTTATTTAGTGCAATGATTACTTATCTCGAGGCAGCATATCATTCTTAAGATTAAGGCGGTATTTCTTCCTTAAACCTAGACACGTAGAATTCTGTCACAATTAAACGCATCCGCATAAAGCATCCTTATTTGCTTATTATAATCTATTTTAGGGATTAAAGCAATGGTGATCTTGTTAAACCCTAGCTCATAGAGACTTTACTCACTTACTGCTTAACGACTCTTTATATACTAGTAGTCTACTGTCCGAGTCCTTACCAATGGAATAAGAAGGGACTCGTTGATACCAAGGTCACCTTATGACTCAACTAAGCTCACTAAACTAAAGGCAAGGATAGGTTAATATTTGTGATCCTGTGATTCTAAATATATAAATTGCAATATGGAGAGCTATCCCAGACTCTTAGCCTACGCCCAAACAACATCGAAGTTTCAACACATTAAATATGTAGGACTAAACCCAGTTGAATAACAGGTTGCATACTTAAGCACGTAAATAAGTATAAATTGATAAACATAAACAAGCAATCAATGATAAATTAAGAAATTAAGATAATTAAACCAAACATTAAGATCTTCATAATAATGGCTAATACCAGAAGGTATTAGCCTTCAAACGTTATAATTAATACAAAAGTAATGATTTAGCCAAGGTAAACTAACCGAGATAACGAATGATACCAAAAAACTGAACGATTACGAAAGTACAAGAAATTATACGTTGTCTCCTATGGAATTAATTGCGTTGCTCGACCTCTTCTGCTCTTTTTCTCCTCTAAAAATTGACTTTTGTGGTTTAGGTATCGAAAATATGATTTAGCACACCTAAAACTCGTTTTTGAGTTTTCTATTTATAGGGTCTGGAATATGGTGGATACGGCGTATTAGGGATTTCTTGGAGTAGGGACCACGTTTGATATCTTCCAGAATATTCACCTTCTATAACTTGAATACGACGTAATGATCTTCTTCTGGATACGGCGTATTGGATCTAGTTTCCTTCTTGGTCTTTGGTGAGTGCAGACACAGATACGCCGTATCTTCCTTAATGGATATGGCGTATTGGTTGTCAGAACAGTAATCTTCAAATATCTTTGTTTAAGCTCCAGAATGTGTGCCTTTTAGTTAACTTTCACTTACAAACGATTAAGTAACAATTCTTTGCAATAATTATACAAAATGGGTTAATTACATGGGATAAATGATGCTATAAAATGGACGTTATTTGATGTCATCAAATATCCCCCCCTTGAATCCTACTTGTCCTCAAGTTGCCTTTAGAAGTTTACAAAAGTGTATCCATAAGGATTTTTTTCGTTTAAGTATTTAATTGATCTATTACAAGTACACAACCAAACACCTCACGAAATAGGAAGATGAAAACACTCAAATCACTCAACTAATCTATGTGGTAACATGTAACTAATTCGCTCAATTGCTTGGTCGTGATGAGTATTCTATCATAGGCTTGGCAAGGATACACATCTCCACCACTAGAGCTAAGGAGTAACAAGTTTATAAAGGTAAAATAGGTTTTTGTTATAAGGCTTAGGGTTGATCATTCTACAATCTTTCACCAAAAGTACCACACCAACAAGGCAGCTGAAGCACACATACATGGCCGTAACGACGGAATAGACATGTGTGTTCGATCACATCCTCATTCGAGTTTAACCAAGGGCTAAGATGAAGAATGATATAGGGTAGAGATCTTCTAACTTTCACCAATAGTAATAAACCAACAAGGCAGCTGAGACATGCATACATGGCTGTAACGACGGAATAGACATGCATGCTCGATCACATCCTCATTCGCGTAAAACCCATGGTTAATGATTAGGAAAGGGAAATAAATTGTTGTTAAACAAAAATTACGAAACAAATAGACTAGGTCCAAGATATAAGTTGCTAGACACTTTCTCCCGACTGTTACCATGATAAAGACACAACTATTTACCAACGTCTTGATCATTGATAAAAAACAACAACCAAATCATCCCATCATCCCATACTTTACATACTTTTACAAGACAAGCGGCGATATCTACCGCTTTATACAATACTCTACATCGTTGACTTATAGACGTATCAAAGAATAATCGATCCTTCATATAATTCCTTCGGTCTAAGCTTTTGCGAAACGATTATTAAACTTTCCTTCTCTTTTTTGTTGCGATTTTCTAATTTTTTTGATTTTTTTTCACTACACTATACTACGAAACTCGGTGTAATTTCACCATCTTCACAATCATAATAACTCTGGATACTTCCTTAGGTAATTCTTCATTCTTTGGACATACCAATAATTGCGTTGGTAGTAAAAATACATGAGTTTTAACTACTTTATACATTTCCATTTGCAATGTGCAAATTTCTTCCAAACCTTACCAAAGATAGAAAATTGACACAAGACTCGGGAAATACATGCTTTACACTTTAAGCAACTAGCAACTGATAAATGGACTTAATCAAACAGGGTAGGCTAAGGTGTAAAGGTGTAACGAAACAAACACTTGGTGTTATTCATAAAGGATTGGCTCTATTGTTTTTTCTAGGGGTATCTTACTCTTAAGATGAGAGTAAACAAAGGGTTTATACGGGGATTTAACTAACCAGTGTAGTTAGTTAATAAAACAACATATAAAGTCTTTTTGAGTGTAATCCTAGAAATTTACCAATTTAAACAAGTTACTCCATCTAAATCCATAGTACTCATTATTGTGGTTTCAAATAGATATACCAAGCCAAGTTCTAAAGTCTACAACATCACCGGCACAATTTGTGGAATTTGGGTAAACATTTGGAAACAGATAAGGTTAAATCCTCACAATATCTAATAAGGGTTATTGTGTACAGGTCATGTATCAAGTAATTTCACAAAAGTATGCTTGAATTTTTTTTTAATTTGAGCATAATATAAGCATTTTAGTGTGAAAAATAGGACAAGTATGCATTCTAATTCCCATCCCCCAGTTGAATTATACAACGTCCTCGTTGTATAGATAAAACATTAAAAACAGGAATTCAAAAGAATTAAATGAGAAACTCCCCTGATATTTTGCTCGGTAGATTATTCATGTTGCGTTTATGAGCAAGGATGTGTGTTGTAAATGCGCCTATATTCCAGCATGACTACAATCACACATAGGATTCAAGATGATTGATACTTCACCAACTTCGTCGATTTCTTTACAGCGATGTCCTGTGCAAAATATAAGAAAAACATGCAAAATCATATCTCGGGTATCTACGGTTAATTTAATTAAGCTAAATAAACTGTACATGAAACCAATACGCCATATCCATAAACTAGAATACGCCGTATCGAGAAGCCTTTAAAAAGTATCTAAATACGGGTTAGTCTGTTGAATAAGCCGTATCATGTGCATGAATACGTCGTATTGACAGAACTGACAATAACGTTTAAAGTGCATAAAAATAAAGGACTGATAACGTCCAGACATTTAATATGCCGTATGGTATGGAGCGGATACGCCGTATTGATGTCTGGGAAGACTGGCTCGATAAAAATAAATAAAGATCCGGGTTGTCTCCCGAGAAGCACTTTTGTTTATAGCGAAGTCTTTAAGTTAGACTTTTCTTTCAGCTTCCACACTCTTGTTAACACTCTCTCCTCTTAATTCAGCTCTTGATTTGAATAGCGTGCTTGGTTTCGTAACATACTCACGAACTATGGTGCTGAACTTACTGCCAGGCTTTGTTCTATTATGCATAAACAAGTCAAAACGTCATACCATAATATATACATAAAAATATGGGAATCTGTTTAAAGTTAGATACATCATGATATGATTAATAAATATTCAAAAGATAGAAACAAAAGATAAGGAGTGGATGGATCATGGATCTGGCTGTTGCTCGTCCTGCTGGGCTGTGGAGGTGCTGGCATTGTCAGTCCTGCGTCTGGTACGTCTCTCAAAGACAACTAGGGAGCCACCTTGAAAATTCCCATCAAATGCTTGAAAAGTTTGCCCGCTAGCCTCAATGAGCTACGTCATACAACTAATCATCCATATGGAGAATCTACCCTGATCGGTCAGTGACCACTCCAAAAGTCCACGTAAACTCTTGACATCATGTCGTAACCCCTGCATCTCCTCCTCAAGTCTCCCTAATCTCTAGGGCATAGTCCTACTCGTAGCTGGAGGTGGTGGTGGCGGCTAAGGTGCCTGCACGGGTGCTGGATCAGCCTAAGCAACCTTATTAACTGCAGGAGCATCCTCAGCAGCTCCAGCGGCACCAGCCACAGCATCAGGCTGCCTCTTTGGTCCTGAGGCTACCCAAGCCCAGTCATCTCCTATCTTTATACAAATGTTGAGCTTAAAAGCTTACCCATGTCAATTAACGGTAACTCATAGGCCACAACTGATAATCCTCTCAACCCATCATCACTCACCAAACCAAAGTGATGAGCAAGACGCCTAATAAAATGACCTCCTGATAAGTTGGCATCGCTCTTCCTCCCCTCAGCGTGCCTGAACAAGTATTGTGCTAATAGATACGAGATGTTAGCTACCCCTCGGTCCATGCTACGTAGATAGAATAGGTCAGTGGCAATCACTTTTTCAGGTGTCTGCCCCCTCCCAGAAATGTTATATAAGATCAACCTGTGGCACAATATCTGAACTAGATCTATGATGTAAGTATAAGAGGGAGCACCTCTTAAAAATTTCCTGCCAGAAGAAATCTCAACCTAGTAATCACTAAGATCCCCCTTATCGGGGATCACTCTCTCACTCCCTAACCAGTATGCTCTGAATCCGTCCTCTGCCATCTCCTCGGTAGTATGCAAACCTAGATCTAGAATAAACTGTCTCCAAGTCATACTACGCCTAGCACCTCCCAACTGAAAACATAAAGTACCAGCCGCATCTAACCCCATCTCGTCCCCAATCCTATAAGTGCTGAAGAACTCGAGTATAAACTCCTGAACTAAAGGTGCTTGAATCCCAAATAATCTCCTCCAAGCATGACTCACAAATACCTCATGTCCATCATCTCCAGTATATACCATCCTCAGCCTCTCTACCAAATCCTGTCTCATATCAGGAGTCAATCCCTTAAAATCTAGTATATGTACTCGGTTAACCTGTCTACCGAATATCGTCTCGAGCCTCTGCTCAAAATCATGCACTATCTCCTCGGTGTATCCCTCCACCTGATAACGAAGCCATAGGTGTCTCTGATCACGAGGAGGTAGAGGTGCCATGTCTGCAAAATTAACAAGATCAATACCATGATTATAAGTTTTTGAACCTTCTATTCTGAGGGTGGATACGGCGTATTCAGAAATTGATACGCCTTATAAAGATATGTCTAGTCAATACTCCGTATGGATAAAAATCAATACGACATATGGGAATCAAAACGCATCATCTTTATCAGATCAATACGCCGTATTTGTTTAACTGAATACGTCGTACTGAGGTTTTAAATTTTGTGGGTAAAATTGAGTCAAATAGTCGTATCCATGTTAATGATACGCCGTATTGCTCTGCAGTTAAAAACAAAAAGGGGTTTTCCTTTCTACCCATTTGACCCAATTTCTAATTATCGGTGTGATCACCAATGATTTTTTTTAAATTTGTTTTCGCTTCGAAAAGCTCCCTAATGCGCCGAGGTCGTGTGACCATAACGTGAGTGCATATTATTCCGTTCGAGAATGTCGTCTTTCACCAATTTCAAGTGAATTTGGGACGAATAAAGTGATTAAGCGTCGGGACGTCGCTTCCTAAAGGAGGAGAGAATGTGACAACCGTCAATTTTCGGAACTTTAAATAACTATGTTACCCTTTTTCTTTTCGAGTTTGACTTGACTTTTGACCATTTGACCTTTTATCGTCAAAAAAAAAAAAAAAAAATTAATTTTCGCGTAACCGATAATTTTCCAAAATTTATTTTAATAATAAATCATAATTATTGGTACATAATTCTCATAATTTTTATTTTATTTTATTTGAAACTTAGTTGGCTCGAAAGTGACAACAACGCGTACCGACACGAGACCAATGAAATCCTTATTTAATTATCAAAATTTATTTAATAAAAATATTTAATAAATTATCTTACATTTTATTTAAAAGCGTTGGTTGAAAACGCGAACATTTAGGTTAAGATTTATTTTTCGGACAAAGTCTAAAAGTATTACTCAATATATAATAAACAATTTTAAAATGAACATTACAAAATATTTACGAAATATAGTCGAGTAAATACTCATTTTCGATGGAAAAAGTATTTGAAAAACAATGGCGTAAGTCCCGTCTTTTAAAACATCCGTTAACTCGACCAAACGAGACCCGAACCGTTATTTAACAAAAATTACCAAAAGTTTCACTTCTAGTCCCTCTAGTATAATTTCAAATTCAACCCTAAAGAATTATACACTTTTCATTTACATTTAAAACTTTTATATATATATAAAATTCTAACATTTTTTTTTCATTTATAACAAACTTAAAAACACACTTGACCCTAAAACCTCTCCATCTCCCATCTCATAATTCCCGGCGCCGGCATGGCAAATTCCGGCCACCGGAATAATTTTCCGGTGAAGTCCCGATGATAGCCACCACCATCTCGACATGCAACACCATCATCTCCACCCTCTCGTCATCACCACAACATAACCAACATCACACCACCATCTTCGCCGCCATCACCACAGATCCACCTTCACTGCCACGTCAACATCATCACAGCCACCATATAACATGCACCACCACT
Organism: Tanacetum coccineum; assembly: GCA_026074375.1. Lineage (NCBI taxonomy): Eukaryota > Viridiplantae > Streptophyta > Magnoliopsida > Asterales > Asteraceae > Tanacetum > Tanacetum coccineum. Next base: position 29,233 of record BQNB010025892.1, read on the forward strand.
ACTCCACCTCTTTTCCGTTTTGGATGGTTACTTTTTGTATAAAAGTTAATAATGAATCTAAAGTGGGTTTGATTGTTTAAACTTGTTTCTTTTCTTGTTTCAGTGTTTTTGATTCAGATAAGTTTGTCATGGATATATGGGTGTTTGTTTCGTCGCTGAAAACACCACAAGTGGTGTTCGGTTTGGACCGCCGCCACCACAGCCACGCCCACTGCATGGCGTCGGGCTCGTGGTTGCCTTGTTTTGCTCCATTATTTTCTTGGTAAATCGACTTATAAACAGCCCCAAAGGGGTGTTTGTTTGCTGCCTTTTTGGCCCAAAAAGGGGCGTTTGGTTTTTGCATTTCGTCACCCAAAAGGGGTGTTTGCTACTGCATAAAAACACGCCCGCAGCAGGGGTGTTTGTTTCTGCGTTTTCGACCCCAAAGGGGGTGTTTGGATCTGGGTTTAACACCCTTAAGGGTGTGTTTGGTTCGCTGCCCAGCGACCCGTAAGGGTGCGTTTGGTACAGCAGCTCCAATGGGAGCGTTTGGATTTATGTTTAAAACTGCCAATAAGGGTGTGTTTGGTTATGCTTATTTTTGTTATATACATGATCTAGTTTAGCTATATATTGAAAAACATAAATAATTGCGGCCTAAAATGGTTTATTAAAAGAGAAAAATATTGAACTTTATAAATATGGAAATGTCGAATATACGAAAGGGTCATGCCGAAAATTCTAATGATTTATATACTTAGTAATTTTTCTTTTTAATTTCTATTATCTTAAAAATCCAATAAAAAGGACAAAGTTATATAGTTTTTATATCTTATTAAATCGTAATTATATAATAACCCGTAATTAAACGAAAACAATACTTTTACAAAAGAGGTAACTATTTTAATTAAAATCCGTCAAGAAAACGAAATATTAAATTATAAAATATTATTTTATAAGTCCCGACTAATAGACAAAGTAATAACTTTCGTAAAAACTTTTAAAATGTCTTTTATCTAATTCGAGGCTTTAAAACGTGTGTTTACTTTCAACTAGTAACTTTTTATTTGTTTCATTTGGTGACTTTCGAACACGCGTCGAATTATGTTATTTAATTATTTTCTCACATCGCTTATATACCGCTTTTCTTATATAAAAGTACACGCCGCGCTTAATATCCTTGTTTTATTTTCATAAGTGATATAATATGCATATATACTACATACCTTTACTCGTTCTTAGACTTTGTCTATATACATATTCAGGTATGATATCCGCCACGTATTATATATTTTCTTGTCCTCCTTACGTAATATATACGGAATATATATACCTACTTTGCTTTTACCTTTTCATGCTCTGAATTTGTCCTCTGCTATCTCTTCGGTAGTATGCAAACCTAGAGCTAGAATAAACTGTATCCATGTCATACTATGCCTAGAACCTCCCAATTGAAAACATAAAGTACCAGCCGCATCTAACCCCATCTAGTCCCCAATCCTATAAGTGCTGAAGAACTCGAGTATAAACTCCTGAACTAAAGGTGCTCGAATACCAAATAATCTCCTCCAAGCGTGACTCACAAATACCTCATGTCCATCATCTCCAGTATATACTATCCTCAGCCTCTCTACCAAATCCTGTCTCATATCAGGAGTCAATCCCTCAAAATCTAGTATATGTACTCGGTTAACTTGTCTACCAAATATCGTCTCGAGCCTCTGCTCAAAATTGTGCACTATCTCCTTGGTGTATCCCTCCACCTGATAACGAAGCCATAGGTGTCTCTGATCACGAGGTGGTAGAGGTGTCATGTCTGCAAAATTAACGAGATCAATACCAAGATTATAAGTTTTTGAACCTTTTGTTCTGAGGGTGGATACGGCGTATTCAAAAATTGATACGCCTTATAAAGATCTGTCTAGTCAAAATGCCGTATGGATAAAAATCAATACGACATATGGGAATCAAAATGCATCATCTTTATTAGATCAATACGCCGTATTTGTTTAACTGAATACATCGTATTGAGGTTTTAAATTTTGGGTAAAATTGAGTCAATATGCCGTATCCATGTTAATGTATATGTTGTATTGCTCTGCAGTTTAAAAACAAAAAGGGGTTTTCCTTTCTACCCATTTTGACCCAATTTCTAATTCTTAAAAGCTAGTTATATGCAGGGGAGAAGGGGTTTAATAGTTATGCGTTATCCAAAAACTAAAATCAAAACATAACCCTAACCTAAATTCTATTCAAAAATTAAAAATCAAAAATCAAAAAGGCAAAGGGGTAGAGCTTATTAACTTATGATTATAAAAGAGATTAGGATGATTTAAATCAAAAGACAATGATCTCCAAGAATTTTTCTTGTGGTAAAAATTTATGTGAGAGTGAACAGGTTTGAGTAAAGAGCTCAATCCGGCATATCAGTTGGGTTTTTATACCCAAACTCGACACGTCGTATTGGTGTTTGTGAAATATGTCGTATTGGGTGAATTTTGTTGACTTAGTCAACACAAGTTAAAATAGTTGATACGCCGTATAGCTGTTAACCTAATACACCGTATTCGTTCTTGGAGACCAATTTTACTAATTTAAACGAAGTAAAGAAAACGTACCTTGGCCTTCGCAACATTCTTGTGTAAACACCATCCGTATAATACCATTTAGGGTCAAACAAAATGCCAAACGGCACATACAAATTCTTAATAAGATTGAATAGCAATCCGTTGACAAGATAATTTCAAGCCACCATATTTTCATTTAATTCCATGACAAAACTTTTCATAATGAAAAATTTATTGATCTTATCGTGACTTCCCTCCAGCTGATTATTTGACCCTCGTGTACTTACATTACCCCCCGAAGATTGTATCATATCGATTTCATTATCATCATTGTTTTTATTTGATTTTAGATCATCGGGATAAATTATGTTGAAATAGAATAGATCATTAAAGTACAAAACATTTTATTCCACTTCATCATATTCGGACAATGGTGTTTCATCTTTCAAATCAAATTTATTGATATGTTGAGGGCATAAAGTGGGTTCAGTTGAGAAATCTGATTTAGACGTTAGAGCATCATTGTAAACATTGGCTGGAAATTCATTCTCAAATTCTTTAAAGAAATCTAAATCATCAATACAACTTACCGAAGGATCTGGTGATGGAAACAAAGGCATATTGACTTTGTTATTATCATTTTTTGAATCCATTTTCAAATTATTGGAAGAAATTATTTTATAAGAAAACAAGTTTTTGTCAAAAATTATCGTGTAATCTTCATCGTCAGATTCGTCAAACGATATTCTAAAGTCAATTTCATTATTGTTAAGAACCATGGGTTCACAAAAGAGTGTTTCAGTCGATGTTAAATTATCATTGAAGACTATAGCTGGGAATTCGGTTTCAACGGATCTGAGATCGTGAACGTCTTCATCATACCAGATCTTACCATACTTAGCAGTTTTCCAGTTAAACACTTTCCTACATTTTCGAGCTTTTTCTTCCTCCAGCCTGATGTATTCTTTCATAGAAATGTTTGGGTCGTCCATCCTGTAATAAACTTACTAGGGTAGAAAACCATCAATTAACTTATACGTCGTATTCAGTAAACTGAATACGTCGTGTTACATAAACACAATTAGCAAACAAACAGGAATATAAACTTGATCTAAACTACACTAATCCTTAGGGTTAGATCTAATCTAATGTTAAAAACCAAAATATCAAATAAAATTAAGATTAATTCTCACTCCCCGGCAACGACACCAAAAACTTGATGTGTCGTTGTTTGGTTGTAAATTATGATTCAAGTTTTAAATTTATATTTTGCCAACTTAACCAAAAACAACACTTTAACGGGCAGTGTACTCGGTCGGTGGTAGATTCGTGTTAAGTAGGGTGTCGATCACTAAGAGCGAGAAACACTTTAAATTTATTAATACTTTAGTTTTTCTAATCTAAGTTAGTCTAATCTATGATAAACCTACGTTAATCCTAAATCTAACGGATAAGGGGGTTTTCAGCCTGAGAGACTGGCACAGGTTTGGTGGTGACTAAAATCAACTTAAGACACTAACTCACACGCAAGAAAATTAATAGAAGTTAAAAGAGCGGTCTAGCCAAATATAAGAAAACTATATTAACCATTACTAGAGACTTTAATAGAAGTTAAAAGAGCGGTCTAGCCAATCAGAATGTTGGTTTGTTTATTTAGTACAATGATTACTTATCTAAAGGCGGTATATCATTCTTAAGATTAAGGCGGTACTTCTTCCTTAAACCTAGACACGCAGAATTCTGTCATAATTAAACGCATCCGCATAAAGAATCCTTATTTGTTGATTATAATCTATCTTATGGATTAAAGCAATGGTGATCTTGTTAAACCCTAGCCCATAGAGACTTTACCCACTTACTGCTTAACGGTTCTTTATATACTATTAGTCCATTGTCTGAGTCCTTACTAATAGAATAAGAACGTACTCGTTGATACCAAGGTGACCTTATGGCTCAACTAAGCTCACTAAACTAAAGGCAAGGATAGATCAATATTTGTGAACCTATGATTCTAGATATATAAATTGTAATATGGAGAGCTATCCCGGACTCTTAGCCTACGCCCAAACAACACCGAAGTTGCAGCACATTAAATATGTAGGACTAGACCCAGTTGAATGATAGGTCACATACTTAAGCACGTAAACAAGTATAAATTGATAAACATAAACAAGCAATCAACGATAAATTAAGAAATCGAGATAAACTAACCAAACATTAAGATCTTCATAATAATGGCTAATACCCGAAGGTATTAGCCTTCAAACGTCATAATTAATACAAAAGTAATGATTTAGCCAAGGTAAACTAACCAAGTTAACGAATGATACCAAAAACTGAACGATTACGAAAGTATAAGAAATTACACGTTGTCTCTTATGGAATTAATTGCATTGCTCGACCTCTTTTGCTCTTTTTCTCCTCTAAGAATTGACTTTTGTGGTTTAGGTATCAAAAATATGATTTAGCACACCTAAAACTCGTTTTTGAGTTTTTTATTTATAGGGTCTGGAATATGATCGATACGGCGTATCCAAAGTCTTGGATACGGCGTATTGGGGATTTCTTAGAGTATGGACCACGTTTGATATCTTCCAGAATATTCACCTTCTATAATTTGAATACGGCGTATTAATCTTCTTCTGGTATGGCGTATTGGATCTTGTTTCCTTCGTGGTCTTTGGTGAGTGCAGGCATAGATACGCCGTATCTTCCTTGATGGATACGATGTATTGGTTGTCAGAATAGTAATCTTCAAATATCTTCATTTAAGCTCCAGAATGCGTGCCTTTTAGTTAACTTTTAAGAAGTACTCCATAATTACTATAATTCTCAAATAGAAATGATTAAGTAACAATTCTTTGCAATAATTATACGAAATGGGTTAATAACATGGGATAAAGGATTCTATAAAATAGATGTTATTTGATGTCATTAGTAGTATTCTTAAGTTGTGTTACTAACTCACAAACATCGTTTGCAACGAATTGATTTAATTCTTCTTGCATAGCGATTATCCAACTTTCATCCTTTAAGGCTTCATTCACATTCATAGATTCTATAGTTGATATAAAACAAAAGAAGTTACTTTGGTTTTGGGCTTGTGACCTAATAGTTCTTTGATTAAGGTTTTTTATGACTTTTTTAATAGATGGTTCCTAGATTCCTTAATATTGACTACTTCGTCAATTTCTAAAGTTTCATCCTCAATGTCATTTTCTAGGTTTTTCTTTTCGGTAACCTTAATTGATTCTTATTCATCTAAGTCATCATCTACCAAGGGTGATGTCATAAAGGGTGGAGGAGTTTCATCAAATGTCACGTTGAGTGATTCTTCGATTTTCATGGTGTGTTTGTTTAGGATAATGTAGGCTTTGCTATTTTGGGAGTAACCTAAAAAGGCACATTCGTATTACTTTGGGTCAAACTTAGTGAGGTAGGCTTTGGTGTTTAAAATGAAGCACTTGCTTCCAAACACTATAAAATAATCAAGAGTAGGTTTTCTACCTATCAAGAGTTCATAAGGTGTTTTACCTAAGATGGCTCTAATTAGGATTCGGTTGAGGATGTATGTTGAAGTATCTATGGCGTTACACTAAAACTTTTGTGGTAACGATTGTTCATTCAACATGGTTCTACTTATTTCTTGTAGTGTCCTATTTTTCCTTTCTACCATGCCGTTTGATTGTGGAGTGCGTGGAGCCGAGAAGTTATGTGTAATACCGTTGGCATTACAAAACTCTCCAAATTGCACTTCATTATCAAATTCCTTACTGTGGTCCGTCCTAATTGACACTATTGGACATCCTAATTGGTTTTGTATTTTTCTACTAAATATTTCGAATTGATCAAAGGCTTCGTTCTTAATCCTAAGGAATCTTGTCCATGTATACCTAGAATAGTCATCTACTATTACTAAGGTGTAGAGGTTTCCTCCGTAACTTCGTACGGTGGATGGACTGAAGAGATCCATATGGAGGAGTTCTAAGCATCTAGTCGTTGAGACTACATTCTTAGCTTTGTGACTAGCGTGAGCTTGTTTTCTAATTTTACAAGCATCACAAAAGTGTTGATTAAACTTAAGCTTAGGTAAGTTTCTAACTAGTTCCTTAGAAGCTAACGATTGAATAAGACGCATATTAGCGTGACCTAATCTCCTATGCCACAAAGTTGAGTTTTCATCAATAGTTGCAAGATAAATTTTGTCTTTCGGCTTATTTCCTAATTTCATCACATATAAGCCTTTCTTCCTAATACCTCTACCTATAACCTTACCATCCTTAGTGATTTCACTATCGTGTTTAGAGAAAGTTACCTTACATTTATTATCAAATATTTGACCTGCACTTAGAAAGTTAAATCTTAAGTTATCTACATGTTCTACATTATCTATATTGAGAGAGTCATTAGAAATCGTACCTTTGCCAATGATGTTACTACGAAGATTACTACCAAAAATGACATTTCCTCCGTTGGGCCCATCATATGTTTAGAGCATCCGCTATCTTTTATCCACTCATCGGGTTCCAAATCAACTCAAAGGCATATCTATTTATATAAGACAACAACTTAAACATTTGGTCCCTAATATCTCATGGGTCCAAAGTTGTTAGTGTTAAACATCCCTTGCATTTGATGCATTTGATTGGGAAGTGGAAACGGAGGACATATTTCCCATGGCATGTAACTTTGAGGTTGGAAGTTATTCCAAGTTACAAAAAAACCATGAGGTTGGTTTTGTCGACCAACATTTCTTTTTGGTTGCGGTGTCTTTGAGCAAGGATAATGATTATTGACTTTTCTAGGTGGTGGAGTTTTTGACCTAAATTTTGGTTTATAAAATCCAACTACGGGTTTTAACGATGGTTTATAAAATTGTTTAACTTCATTATCACTAGCAACGAAATTTTAACCTTGTTTACCATTATATGTTTTGGTCTAGGACCCAAAATGGATTTTTGAAAAGAAACAGATTTTTCAGATTCTGGTGACCAGACAGACTGTCCCTTAATTGCTTTGGGGGCCACCCTTAGTATTTAAGAGATCGCCACCAGAAGGAATTTCATTATGAGATTTCACAAATTTTATTTCCTTAGTCCCGCTTGTTGATGCTTCAAATGAATTAAAGCCTAGACCCAATTTATCACCGAAGGGTTTTTGATTACTCAACATTTCATTTAAAGAATGTGTACTCTTTTCAAATTGAGTTAGCTTAAAGGCTAACTCTTTGAGTTTTTCGTTGTCGATTTTAAGTATTTGACAATTTGTACATTCGAGATCAACTCCCTTGTTTTTCTCGAGTAGGGACAACTTTTCTTTTAGCTAACTAAGCTCCTTTTCAAGCTTGTTTTTAGCCTTCTTTAGTTGTTTGTTCATATAGATAATTTTTAAAATTATTTTACGAAAGTTGTAACATTCACTATCAAACTTAATATCATCTACCCAAGAAATATCATCACTAAAGTAAGGGGATTCGGAACATACCTCATTTGATGCTTGAGCTATGAGTCATGTTTCATCTTTAGTTTTTTCATCATCTTCTTCACAGCTATCACTCCAAGAACCTCTGACGAATGCTCTTTAGTTCTTGTCTTTCGGTGGTTTTGGCCATTCCACTAGTACAAAAAGTGGATTTGGTCACACATGGGCAAAATGGAACGGCCACACATTCACATATTTATGTGACCAAAGGTACCAAAAAAGACACCATTTACTAATTAGTCACACATGAACATTTTTATCGTGTGACCATTAGAACTATATTGCCACACATTCGAACATCATGTGGCTAAAAGTAACTGGTAATATTGTTTGGTCACATATGAATTTCGAACGTGTGACCAATACAAGTAAGCTTGAAGCATTGGTCACGATATACATATAAATAGTGACAAATATTTGTCACACACTTGAACAATGTGACTAAATGCCACATATGGTCACACTAAACGTTTTGTCACACAATCATAATATTCATGTGGCCATTTGATGATCAATAGTCACACAAAATACACATTTCTTCAATTTAAACACCATATGGTCACACTTATTAACACTTTTGGTCACTTTATGCTTAGTTGTATGTGACTAAATACCCAAAACAAACATGCTTTGTGTGGCTAAATATTACAAAAGGTCACACAAACATCAAATTCATGTGGCCATTGGATGATCAATAGTCACACAAAATACACATTTCTTCAATTAAACACCATATGGTCACACTTATTAACACTTTTGGCTACTTTATGCTTAATTATATGTGACTAAATACCCAAAACAAACATGCTTTGTGTGACTAAATATTACAAAAGGCCACACTAACATAAAATTCATGTGACCATTGGATGATCAATAGTCACACAAAATACA
>BQNB010025892.1:39878-59153 GCA_026074375.1 Tanacetum coccineum
TTTGGTACCAGAAGTGAAATGTTGTGAGTACCCATAATTTTACTTCAAAGACACACCAAGACAAACACTGACAACGTGCATTAAATGAGTTTTCACAGCTGGACTAAAAGATAATTGTTTAAGCAAATTCCCGTAAGTATGCTTAGACTTTATAAGTGTGCTTCAACGGCTAGTACTTCGGAAGTTGGAACATCTCCTTCGTCCTAGAGCTGAGTGAGTAAGTCCTCATGAGTGTGATTAGTTGCTGGTCCTTTGGATATTAGAGCATCTCCTTCGGCCCTGAGCTGAAATAAGACAAGGCCCCGTTAGCTCGCCCTGGGGTTTTAATCCGAGACCAAGCTCCGGCAAATAAGACAAGGCCCCATTAGCTCGCCCCGGGGTTTTAATCCGAGACCAAGCTCCGGCGTGAGGATAAGTATATGCTTGGTATGAGTTCTAGTGAGAGAAACTAAAGAGAGAGTAAGGGGAAGTATGTGTGTGCAACTTGCCTTGTTCATGTGTATGAACAGTTCATTATATACTACATGGGCTTAGCTCCAAGACACGAGTATTATAGACATTGTGGGAGCTAAGTTGTCTTCTAGAGGCAGCACGTCAGTCGCTGGCATGTATCAGACTTTGTCTTGTATGTTCAAGTTGTCTTCTAGAGGCAGCGTGTAAGTCGCTGGCATGTATCAGACTTTGTCCTCGGGGTCAAAGTTGTCTTCATGCTCCAAGTACGGGTTGTGGACTAGACGTCTGTGATATTCGTACATCGTACATCAGTCATAAGTCATAGTGTACTAGCTCCGATGGAGACAGTGCTGCTCCTAACCTCCTGAGGGGACTAGCTACTCCTGACTGGCTGCTTTTTGCCTCCTGACGGGACTAGCTACTCCTGACTGGCTGCTCCTTGCCTCCTGAGGGGACTAGCTACTCTTGACTGGCTGCTCTTTGCCTCCTGAGAGGACTAGCTACTCCTGACTGACTGCTCCTTGCCTCCTGAGGGACTAGCTACTCCTGGATGCTCCTTGCCTCCTGAGGGGACTAGCTACTGACTGGCTGCTCCTTGCCTCTTGAGGGGACTAGCTACTCCTGACTGGCTGCTGGCTGCTGGCTGCTGGCTGCTGGCTGCTGGCTGCTGGCTGCTGGCTGCTGGCTGCTGGTTGCTTCTTGCCTCCTGAGGGGACTAGCTACTTCTGATTGGCTACTCCTTGCCTCCTGAGGGGACTAGCTACTCCTGACTGCTCCTTGCCTTCTGAGGGGACTAGCTACTAACATACCTCCTGAGGAGACACTACTCCTTAGTTATTGCCTCTGAACCTGAAGTGGCCTTCGTCACCCCAGCTATTTGTTGGTGTTCGGGTCTTGATAATCATAGATTGCCGGATAAATTCTTGAATCGTGTATAGTTCACTTTCCGAATACAATATTTCGACCCTATTTGTGCCTTGGGTTACACGAAATTTGTATTGAGATAAGACAAGAACACACTCAAATTCTAGGCACAGGAAAGAGAGCAAAACATGAAGAAGATTGTATATTTGTTGTTGATATGAATATGTTCATGTTTTTAGAAGACCAAAATATGTTTACATATATATAAACTAAATGGTGGTTCTGGGAAAAATATGTGTCTCTTGGTGAAAAGACACACCCCTTGGTGAAAAGTCAACACATCCTTTAAATGTTCCAGCAACAGTTTTGTAACAACCTAAAACTGTCGCTAACTGCTATCATTAAAGACATGTATGTATGGACAATTTAGTGACACACGAATTCTGTCACTATGGCACACGAATTCTGTCACTAAATTTCCCTTGACTTACATTAACAACCTTTTCCATTTTTCGTACTTGAAATCAAGTTAATAGTTTATACAAACGTGCACTCCACACCTCCGAACTCGTATTATAACGTAACTTGAAATTCATTTGGTCTCGGGTAAATCACTATTACACAAAAATGATTGATGACACTAAAATCACCAACACTATTCCAGTGGACCGTTCTACTAGTAACATAGAGTAGTTTTGCCTTAGGAATATTAGGAGTTAATAGTGATTGTCTCCCCCAAAGCATCCGGAGGAGACCATACCTCATCATTCTTGAATCTTTTATTTTAAACATATAATGATATTGATATATTATATAATGGGAAGCAGATACCTGGACTTCTGAAGATAAGACATGTCGGACAAATAATGCTTGTTTGTGCTGCAAGTTTTGGTTTTCTTGTGGGTGTTGGGAGCTTGATACACTGTGAGAAGTCCTAAAAAGAGAGTTCTTCGGATATTACAAACAATAAAAGCCTTAGTTGATTTTATAACTTACTTTTTCAAAAGAAATATTAAGAAGATAAACTTCAACCTCTTTATCTTGCAGGTCCGAACACATACCTTGGGATAATATAACATGTATTCCAATCTCTAAGTGTGAGCTTTCCACATTGAATTCAGCCTCTAACGTTGTATTAGAGGGGAATTGGGTATCTCACAGTTAGAAGATTTATTGGACTTTTCATCCCTATTATCGACTTATACAATAAGTCCCTAGCTAACCACTTCGTCAAGTGGTACACTATTAATAGTTAGCATTGACTTTTAAACATAACACAATGTTTATTAACAAGTCATTTAACAATTAAACTTCTTTTAAACAAGAAAACAACGACTTATGATGCCATAGTTGAATACGTTGTACAACTTTTTCTTTTGACCTCAAGGCATTACATTAATACCAAGCATAAAATCCAAAACTTATGGATGTATATTTTTCTTGATCACTACTCCAACTCACATCACTTTATCGTTATAGTTATTAAAGAATTTTGTTGCTCCAGCGAACCAAGTGTAGTGCACTCGTGTCATAAACATCCACATATTAAAAATGATAGACAAACATTGGGATCGTATTGGAACGTGTTTACATACGTCCAATATTCAAATTCCAATACTCGGAAAACGAGTTGTTGTTCAAATCAATTGTTGGTCACAACAAAGAATTTATAATATCCATAATTCTTGAGCAAACATTTGATTTCATATACAACATTCTTCTGGCCAATAATAAATGTACAAATTAGCAAGAACTGAAAAGATTGTACGTTCCATAACATGTGATTCACTTGCCAAAGTTTCAAATCTATGTTTTGGTTCTCATGTCAATTGCGCAATTAATTAACCATGACATGCAGTTGCACTTTGCAACCATATTTATGGAAATTATATTCTAAACCATAATCATGGTTTCTTTCAAGTACGTGAGTACTCGATTTACAACAGCCAACATACTTAGTCATCGACCACTACCAGTTCGCCTAAATACACCAGTACCAAGTATCAATTAGACAAATAACCAGGTGGAACATAATGTTAGTAACTTTATCTTGGCCTACTTTGGTAACCCACTGTTCCATTATAATCAACAAGCGGATGCCTACTTTGGTAACCCACTGTTCCATTATAATCAACAAGTGATCAAACATGTCAAAATCACATTTGTTATTGTTAACAAATAAGCAGTGATCTAACATATATGTTACATTCTTAACATTGCCGTATAATCAGTAGGTGAAAAACCTTACTAATTCTATCAACGTCACACTTTCACAAAACTACGTTGTAATAATAAGAATTGCGTATGTCAATCAGAATAAAAATCAATGATGCCGAGATCAAAAGAATGACACTGATGACCCATACAGAATTATCAAAACAGTTTTGACATGCACTTTGCAACCCGAAACTGTTTTCACAGGCAACAAAACCGCACCAAAAAATCACGGCTCACCGGTAAGAGAATCCGGAAAACTCGCACTTTAGTCATGCAAGAATAACATCAATGAAAAACGTGTAACGTTTTCGGGTCATTTGGCACAAAGGAAAACGAAATGGAAATAGCCTCCATTTAACCGTCAATTTTGACAAAAATAGCAGCAACTCATGCATAAGAGAATACACGTTTCTTTACGAATTTTCTTGCATGAATCAAAATATAAATAAACATCATACCATACTAGTTAATCGCATGCAAGATTTTTAACCCGTAAATCTATAAGTGATAAATTGGCCACATAATTTTACCATACTAAATTATACCATGCCGAAATTATACCAATGTTAATCATCATTGTATGCAATTCGTATCTTGTCATGTAAAATAAAGGTGAATAAAGTGCGTACCAGTAAACATGCATGACATGAATTGAATCCATTGGTCCACTTAATTTGCAACGATTTTCACCAACGCTCCACACAAATAAATGCCCAATTTGCCTTCTTCAAATTTCTCAAGATTCCCAGATTTGGATGTCACATCTTCTTCGAATACACGATCATGATTATCACTTTCGCAAATATTGTATTCGTTTGTTGGTGTTCGGGTCTTGATAATCATAGATTGCCGGATAAATTCTTGAATCGTGTATAGTTCACTTTCCGAATACAATATTTCGACCCTATTTGTGCCTTGGGTTACACGAAATTTGTATTGAGATAAGACAAGAACACACTCAAATTCTAGGCACAGGAAATAGAGCAAAACATGAAGAAGATTGTATATTTGTTGTTGATATGAATATGTTCATGTTTTTAGAAGACCAAAATATGTTTACATATATATAAACTAAATGGTGGTTCTGGGAAAAATATGTGTCTCTTGGTGAAAAGACACACCCCTTGGTGAAAAGTCAACACATCCTTTAAATGTTCCAGCAACAGTTTTGTAACAACCTAAAACTGTCGCTAACAGCTATCATTAAAGACATGTATGTATGGACAATTTAGTGACACACGAATTCTGTCACTATGGCACACGAATTCTGTCACTAAATTTCCCTTGACTTACATTAACAACCTTTTCCATTTTTCGTACTTGAAATCAAGTTAATAGTTTATACAAGCGTGCACTCCACACCTCCGAACTCGTATTATAACGTAACTTGAAATTCATTTGGTCTCGGGTAAATCACTATTACACAAAAATGATTGATGACACTAAAATCACCAACACTATTCCAGTGGACCGTTCTAACATAGAGTAGTTTTGCCTTAGGAATATTAGGAGTTAATAGTGATTGTCTCCCCCAAAGCATCCGGAGGAGACCATACCTCATCATTCTTGAATCTTTTATTTTAAACATATAATGATATTGATATATTATATAATGGGAAGCAGATACCTGGACTTCTGAAGATAAGACATGTCGGACAAATAACGCTTGTTTGTGCTGCAAGTTTTGGTTTTCTTGTGGGTGTTGGTAGCTTGATACACTGTGAGAAGTCCTAAAAAGAGAGTTCTTCGGATATTACAAACAATAAAAGCCTTAGTTGATTTTATAACTTCCTATTGCTGAGTAGTGAGTACTCTATGTTGGCCTTTTCATATATTTTTTACTCATGTTTTTTTTCCTTCTAGTCTGTAAAGTACGTAGAACAACTTTTGCATCTGCAACTGTGGTTTGCTGCAAGTATTTTTGGTTTTCATAATAGTGCCTTTTTTTTGTAGACGCAGACAAACTATATGGTGATGAGTGTTAATACCATTGATTGTGTGAGTTCTTAATCATGCGCATCCGGGTGAGATTATATAGCAATCTATGTATTAGGCCTTGAAACAGCAAAACAGAATTCAATTTTAGTTCAATATGTGTAGGGTGTTTCAAATAGAAAAGCAAGAAATTGGCGGAAATTATAAAGTTCGGTGGGCTTTTTTATACACCTAATAACAGCATAACCTGTTAGTACCGATCGAAAAAAAAGGAGAAGATGATTTTAGTGCCACCAATTTTCAGTGCTACAATTTACAATCCCTCTACCTTGATAATATTATTCTCCTTTTTGTTGTCTTTACTTGTTTCATATTACTAGTCAGTACTACGAATGTTTGGTCCCTAGTCAAACTTGTTCGATACCATGTATATATATTTGGTTTCTCATATATTCATTATAAATAATGTGTTTTTTCCGTTTAAAACGTGTATCGATGTTGAAAAACCTCAGCTCAATTGATCAAACAAGCAAGGGATGCGGACTTCTCGTGCAGTCATAACATGTAAACAAAAGGAGTTTTTTGGGTGTTACTCGTGAGCGAGACGGTGATCCACATTGGTAGGACAAAGTTGTCTCTCTGTGTCTTGATACCTTCACTAAAAATTTAGGCAACACAGAGGGCTCAAATCACCAATGTTGCACCAGATCGAGATCCATCATAATCATCTCGATCAGTTTGAATCGTACTTTGTGCATGATTGAATTGTACAACGGTAAGAGCTTGAAGGACCAAACTCATATGTACTCAACAGAGACGTCACATGGAGGGCCACACCTTAACACATTTTCATAACATGTCACAGCAGAAGGCGTAAGGTAAGTTCAGATGGATCAGTGAAACGCTTAGAGATTGGAATGAACAGCGATGATGAAATGTGTTTCATACAATATCGTATCCTTTTTTTTTTAACAGCAGTTGTATTAACTAGCAAGAAGCTAGAAAAAGGGAATTACAAGGTCAAGGATAGAATGTTACAAGGATTACAAAACCATTTCTATCCAACTAAACGTGATATTTCTACTCCTACTAGAAATCCAATTGGTTAATTGCCTGTGAAGTTTTTGGCATGGTCATTGGTTGGGTGGCACGACTCTTCAAGAATCATTCCCACTGTTGTATAGGCTTGAGCTAAACAAGAACTGTTTAGTTTGTCAGACAACCATCAATTCCTTATAATGCAATATGGTATCCTAACATATGGTTAGTGTTTTACTTTATCTTAAGTTATTTCGTTTCATTAAACAGATAGAAGGGTTTCTATAATTTAAGGACAATGTACATAACATGTAGGCAAGTTGTGTAAACATAAGTTTGCATTTACCTTAACCAAAAGAATAAGCAAAGTAAACACAAATAATAATCCCAAAAAGTATGCTAACAACCCTATCTATTCTCATCTATGTGTACCATTTTATTCACCAAAAAGAAAAACTCAATCTAAAGCTCATCATGATCCTCATCATCTTTTGTAGATTCCGAGCCACCACCCGGGGCCCCACCAGACCTCTGATAAACAGCTGTTATGACTGGGTTACAAACAGCTTCCACTTCTTTTAGCTTCTCATCATACTCTTCCTTTTCAGCTGACTGGTTGTCGTCCATCCATTCAAGCGCTTCTTTTGTTGCGGTTTCAATCTTTTCCTTCTCATCTTCTTCGAGTTTGTCAGCCAACTTATCTTTGTCGTTGATTTGGCTCTTCATGTTGTAGATATAAGCTTCAAGGGCGTTTCGGGCGCCTATCTTTTCTCTTTCTTTCTTGTCTTCTTCCGCGTAATCTTCTGCTTCCTTAACCATACGATCAATTTCTTCTTGGCTCAATCGACCCTTTTCGTTAGTGATAGTGATCTTTTCTGTTTTGCCCGAAGCCTTGTCTTCTGCCTTCACGCTCAAGATACCATTGACGTCTACTTCAAACGTGACTTCAATTTGCGGGGTTCCCCTGAATTAACAATAACAATAAACATGTTTTAGCACCCACGAATGAATAAATGCACTTTACACATAGAATGAAAAGATGACCGTCAGTTATTTATACAGAATCAGTCATTTACAATAACCAGTCTAGTTGGGTTACAATTCTGTATCAAGTCGAATAGTTTAAAATGTGATAATTAACCCCAAAATGGAAAAAAAGGTGAAATGGGTTGAACCAAAGTTTATAGCTATCTAAAAGTACATTCACATGCCTAAATTTTCTTATACCGATTTGTTAAATAAACTTACATTATTACTATGATAATATTGTTTATCTTAACATATTGATTATTTAAGAAATTCAAAAGAGAAGACCAGAAACCATTTGCAACCCATTTGACCGACATCGAAAGTTAGAATTAACAGGTGACAAACCTTGGAGCTGGAGGAATTCCAGAGAGATCAAATGTTCCAAGAAGTCTACAATCCTTTGTGAGACTTCTTTCACCTTCGTAAACCTGATACAAAAGTTCAAGGTCTAATGAGTTTTATAGTTTAGGATGAAATGCTCTAATCCCATGGTGTAAATTGAAAGAAAAGAGTACCTTGATAGAGACGACGGTCTGCTGATCCTGGTAGGTGGAGAATACTTGAGATTTCTTGGTTGGAATAACCGTTTTCCTTGGGATCAATTTGGTCATCACCCCTCCAACGGTTTCAATTCCGAGGGTAAGTGGAGCCACATCAATAAGAAGGAGTTCTACAAGTGAGCACATTAGTAGCATATTAGCATTAGCATTGCTTTGTTAGCTTACTGGAAATATGAAAGGAAATAGATGACATATATATATAGATGGTATATGATAAGAAAACATATTACCTTTGGTTTCATCACCACCCTCACCACTCAAAATGCCTCCTTGAACTGCAGCACCAAACGCAACAGCCTCATCAGGATTCACGCCCTTGTTTGGTTCCTTTCCGTCAAAGTAATCCCTGAGGAGTTGTTGAACCTTTGGAATCCTGGTACTTCCACCAACAAGAACAATTTCATCGATTTGGCTCTTCTTTAAGTTAGCATCCTCCATGGCCTTCTTGACAGGTCCCATGGTCTTTTTGAACAAGTCACTGTTCAGCTCCTCAAAACGAGCACGAGTCAATGGCTCAGTGAAATCCACACCATCAAAGAGTGACTCGATCTCAACACGAACTTGATGCTGGTTACTCAAGGCTCTCTTGGCACGCTCAGCTTCCCTTCTTAACTTTCCAAGAGCTCGGTTATCCTTGCTGATGTCTTTTCCATACTTCTTCTTGATCAATTTGATGAAGTACTCCATGATTCTTTGGTCAAAGTCTTCACCTCCAAGATGAGTGTCTCCATTTGTGGCAAGAACCTCAAAAACACCATTATCGATTGTCAAGATACTGACATCAAATGTTCCACCACCAAGATCAAAAACAAGGATGTTTTTTTCACCGCCTTTCTTGTCTAAGCCATATGCGATAGCAGCAGCTGTAGGTTCATTGATGATTCTAACAACATTCAAACCAGCGATCACACCAGCGTCCTTGGTAGCCTGTCTTTGGGCATCATTAAAGTATGCTGCATAAAGAATCGGAAAACAAACAATCAACAAACATGGCTCAATTGTTCAATACTAAATAGTATATGTAATTAACTTACCAGGAACTGTGACAACTGCATCCTTAATTTTATGTCCAAGATACGCTTCGGCTGTCTCTTTCATTTTGGTTAAAATCATAGCGCTGATCTCTTCAGGACTGAAAACCTTATTTTCACCATCCTTTTGGACTTGGATATATGGCTTCCCGTCTTTGTTCACAATCTTATACGGAAGAAGCTTTGAATCCCTTTGGACTTCTTTGTCCTCAAACCTGTCATACAACGATAAAACGTTTAACAATGGAAAACAGCACAAATCCAGTATCTACACATATTGAAAGGTTCATACTTTCGTCCAATAAGCCTCTTAACATCAAAGATTGTCCTTTCGGCATTTACAGCCGCCTGATTCTTTGCACCGTCACCAATCAGCCTCTCGGAGTCTGTGAAAGCCACCCACGATGGGGTGATACGGTTTCCTTGGTCGTTTGCTATAATCTCGAGATGGCCATTCTTGTAAACACCAACACAAGAATAGGTAGTCCCAAGATCAATCCCAATAACAGTACCCAACTTCTTCTGATCTTCTTTTGCAATTATTGAAACTGCAGATAGGCAACCTGTAACGCATTACGGATTAGTACTCAATATAATCCTCTTTTTAACTTTTCATCACAAGTCAATCACAAAACAAAAACTAATAGAACAAGCAAATTGCACCCTAAAGATATAGAATTGATATATTTATTTCAATTATTAAGCTAATTATGGTGAAAATTAGCATGTCAACATATCTACTACAGTATGTTTGTTGAAACTAAAATTGAGATCAATTTATATCATTATCGAATTGCTAATATCTCTTTGATTCGTAATATAAAATGACCTATTGTCCCGTAAATTCACCTGTTCTTAATAACAGCAATTTGGTTCTATCATGTGATTGCTCTGAAAATAAATTACTCGAATTCCAACTTATCAATGTATGCAATGAATCAACCGAATACAAAATAACAGATAAAAATTCATTAATTAACTTATTAGCCCTAATCTCCATATCAAAATCTAACTCCCACTTATGCATTAAATAAGAGCTATCTATCAGTGTTAATCCAAATTATCCATAATGAACTTTAGCTCTCAATAAAAATTAGCTATCTCAATGATTTATATCTTAGCACGTAACAGGCTTTATAGTGTTAATCTCAAAAAAGACGTAACGAGATTGATCAACAAACTTATACATTAACTCATGCTCGAATTCTAACAAAGTTTAAGCCTAATCTCCATATCAAAATTTAACTGTAAATTACACAATAGACTTAGACACAAATTACCAGACTTAAAATCTAGTCTCCTTATCGAAATTTTGTGGTCCATTATATAACTTTCTTAACGATCTTATAACGCTTTTTCTTAGCTTCTTATATTCAATGTTAGTCAACAAACGTAAATATCTACTCATGCTCGAATTCAAACATAGTTAAAATAACAAACTTTTAACTAACAGTCAAATTCAAACTGTATTTTCATTCTTCAATGTTATTTACAAAATCAAACCTAAATCAAAATTAATTGGCAGTGATAAGCATGTACGAGCGACGCTCATGAGGTAATCGATTTTGAAGGGCTTCCAAATTATATATAGTTCACTTTGCATATCATGTTTACACGTAAAAATATTTTTATTAATCGATTTACGTAACATCTTCTTTTGCATCAGCAACTTAAACAAGTTAATTATTATTCTAAATAAAATCAAATTCAACTTATACTAAAGCAACGAACTTATACAAAAATCAAAACTTAAACTACATAATCATCACATGCATGCTACATTTATAACGACATGCATGTACACACAAAACAAAAACATAATCAAATCAAAGTTTATAAACTTATACCGATAAAAACGATTGCTAATAACACAATCCCGGAATGTCTCATCATGATTCACCGTGATGCAACTTCGTTTAAATTTTATGATCACCGGTTAATTGCTAGGGTTTCGAAGTTTGTAATATATTTTGTATGATAATGGTTTATGAAAATTGTGCATGGGGTGTTTATATAGGCGCGAAACGGAATATTGTGTCATTTGTGATGACGTGGACCAATGGGATTTGAATGATGGGTATAGTAGCCAATGGGGATGGATGTTGTGGTTTGTCCTCTGTGGCTTTAAATTATTGGGTTTGCATTGTCATGTAATGTCATTTTGTTTAGTTGTAAATATGGTCCCTATAAGTTAATGTTTTGTGTATTTATATTTTCGTGTACATAGATCGGATATTTATATGCATAGTATTAGTTAAATTTTAAAAAATTAAAAAGTAATATTTTAAAGGGTAAGCTATGTATTTTTTTCAGTCTTATTCTGCGTACTAAACTCATGAAAATATCATTATGCACTACTTTATAGTAGTCGGGTTTTTATATGAGTGACTGATCAACCAGGTCACTTTTGACTTTTTTATATTTCCACATTACAGTTTATATCCCATGCCATTTCCACATCACATCTATTTTGCCATGTGATTTACACATGTGTATTCTTTAAAAACATATTTTTCTTAGGTAAGGGTCAAAAACCAATGCTCTCATATTTTTATGTCAAACTTCTCTCAGACCTTAATTTAGCTCGTATGTTGCTTATAATCCATTAATGATATTGGTTTAAGGTAAATTTTGATACACGTTGTTTATATATACTAATGGCTTGCAAAAGCCCAAATATTTTTAAGTTTTTTTAAAACCTTAATTTTTAATTTGATTTTTGACAGGTGAAAGATGATGGTGTCATTTACTGTTAACTTTTATCATGACGGGGTATTTCATGTTAAGTCATTGCAGTATGTGAATTTCAATTGTATTGATGTTGACTTCGATGGTATGTTACGCATGAATTTTTTTTCTCATACCATTAGATAGCTAATTCTTTGCAATCCAACTAGTATGTATTACAAAAACCCTAGTGATCCACCCATTGCTTTGAAACTGTTAAAAACTAATGAGGATGTGAGTGCTTTTGTGATAGCATGTTATGAAAACAATTTTACTTTGACTTATATACATAGCATAATGACTATGACATTATAAAAATAATTAATGAGGAGCTTCATCCTAAAAAATGTGTTAGTCAATCAGACTCACTCATATGTTGACATAAATCACCCATTAGAAGATGTTGCTCATATTGCTGATTTTTAACATGAAAGTAAGGGTAATGTAGACATACGTAAGATGACCATAGATGAACAATGCCTAAACAAACTGATGGGTACATGTATCTGGGAATCCAAACCCTAACTTACAAGGTTGTTCTATATTACAGGTTTAGGATAATGATGAGTAGGTAAAATCTATGTTTAAAGCCAAAAAGTATGTGAAATATCCTTCTTTCAATAATAACACACATTGGAATGAGTGCAAACCAGTGTTAAGAATGAAGTTTGAAAGCCCACAATAGTTGAAGCATATACTTGCCAATTATGGTGTGTAGCATGGCTATCAATTGTGGTACATGCAGAATGATCATAATAAGCTTTTAGTGTATTGTGATAGGAATGTCAGTCTTGGTAAGTGTGCTCGTAAGAATGGTAAGAAACCCAAACCAGTTGATAATGAAGAATGTGAGAATATCAAATAGGGTAGTAAGAAGGGTTCTTGTAGCAAACAAGTAAATGAAAAAAATAGCAAGGCAACTAAGGAAATATGGGAGGAAAAAAAAGATTTCTAAACAAGCTAACTGTCCCTTTAGGCTGTCGGCCCCATGGATGAGTACTGAGAGATCATTCCAACTTAAGACTTTATACCTTGATGATAAGGTGTCATTTTATACACTTTCTCAGGGTCATTTAACCCCTAAATTCATGCAAATATGCTCTATTATTGCACTAAATCCTTTCTTTTTTGTAATTAGCATTTGAGAAGCCCTTGGATGGAATAAAAGTGACTTGGGCTCAATTCGGAAAGAAACAAGGCAAAAACATAACTTTTCATACTTGTGACCACCTTCGTAACATGGTCACCCAGAGTGCCCAGAAAGATAATTTTTGAGTATGATTTGTGACGGTTCGGTGTATGGAGCGGCGTCACCAAAAGTCCATGACAGCGTCACAAACCTAAGGTGACGATGTTACAAGTAATCCTGACGGTGTCACGATCAAGCCGGTGGAAGAAACCCTAAGTCAACTTCGACGGGGTGATAGTGTCAGAAAACCCTAGTGACGTTATCACAAACAATTTCTTATATATACAACCCCCATTATTTTCATAATTCATGGGTGGATATTTTCGACATAACTGGCAATGAGGTGTGAAACGTCCACGACCACCGCAATAACCACCTCGACTAGTAGGCTATCTACCGCGACTACTAGAAGAACCACGACCAGAATAAGTATTCGAAAAACCTCAAAATTGATCAACAACAAATGCATCTTGAGAAGTAGATGATCCACGCAAAGATTTGAGAAATAAATCATGACCTTTAGCCTGAGAAGTAAGATCATGTAAGGACATGCGTGGTCTAATCGCACGTTGAGCAGTTGATGAGGTGTTATTTTATATACTTTTTCAGGGTCATTTAACTCCCTAAATTATGCGAATATGCCCAAATATTGTACTTAATCATTTTTTTATGTTTTAGCATTTGGAGAGCATTTAGAGGAAAGGCACGTGACTTGGGCTCGATTCGGGAAGAAACTGAAAAAAAATACAACTTTTCAAGCCTACGACTTCCATTCTGGCATTTTCACCAAAAGTGCCCAGAAAGTGTGTTTTTGAAGATATTTTGTGACTTCTCAAGTCGTGGAAACGGCATCAGAAATCACTCCTGACGCCGTCAGTATTTTGTAGTGACGGTGTCACTACGATGTGTAATGGTGTCACAGTAGCCGACAAAGAGAACCCTTTGGAAGATTTGACAAGCTGACAACGTCAGGAAGCCCTAGCGACGTCGTCAGAACCCAATATCTATATATACAAACCTTTATTTTTCATATTTCCGTGTGGAAACTTGGGAGAACCTTTGTATTAGATATTATAGTAGATTTTTAGGGTTTTCTAATCCTTTGGAACTCATTGTTACTCCATGTTCAATTGAAGTGAAGTCTCTATTCCATTTAATCAATCAGTATGACTATGTGTTGTTTGATTTTATATTCTTCGCTTTCAATTAACATGCTTGGCTAAATTAAATTAGTATTAGCTTATGATTGCATGAAACCTAGTTTGTAATCTCTTTTTAAATTGCTTCTTGTTAGTGGTGTGCGCGTTAGGCATTAGAAAACTAGCTATTTGATCTTCATATCATAGCGAAGACGTCTAGTGAAACATGATTAGGTTAAGAGGATACCCACATTATGGATCTTTATATCTAGTTTGCCATAAGGGTAGATTCCTAGTTAAGTATTTAGTGCGCGTGAATTTACTATTAGACGTGAGAGGTATTTGCATGTAACCACCGTCTAGGTTGTCATGTAGATAGCGGACTTGACCAATCCGCTGCTGAATTAGGGGAATACTTACACATTACACTAACGAGGGTGACGGGCGATAAAATTAGAGAGAGCAACTAGGGAGTAGTGCATGATTAAGTGAGCACATTTTTTTTACCATACGAGTTTCTCACATTTACTATTCTGCATAATTAGAATAAAATTAGGAGTAGTTAGTAGTTTAATTAACTCACTCTTTAAAACCTGAGATTTTTACTTACTTTCAATAGAATATAAAAATACAAAAATAGTTTTCCCTCAATCTTTAGACCTTAGTAACGTACAATTTGAGCCTACCCAAACTATTCCCCTAAAGAACGATAATACACCCAAGTCTTGCCTATACTACACTACAACGGTTAGGTACTCTGCCTATGAGGGTTGCAAAACTTCTACGTTGCAACCCACCGCATCAAGTGTTTGGCGTGGCTGCCGGGGAATAGTATAGGTTTCGGTATCTATTTAGCTTAGGTCTACTTACTATATTCCTATAAAGTGAGATTTTATTTTTCTTTTTAGGTTAGATTTCTTGTAGTTTATTTTTTCTGTGTGCCTTTTGTTTGTAACTCTTTCATTTGTCATCATGATGAATAGAAAAACACCAAATACGCCCTTTAAAAACCCACCACGAAATACACCCTTTCCATTCTAAATATATACCTTGATGTTCCTACAAAATCAAGATGAATCTCTCTACGATGCATGGACTCATTACAAAGACTTAATCTAAAAAGTCTTGCATCATGACCTCAACTTATGGTCCCAAATTCAAATATTTTTAGATCATATCAATAACTATACCCAAAAGGACATTGACTATGCAGCAGGTGGGGACATTATGGAATTAAGTGTTGAAGAAGCAAGGAAAACCATTGAGAATTGTGTCCAATGCGATATATAATGAAAAACCACAACAAGCACTATTTCTTATCAAACAATAGCAAATTTGAAGGCTTAATTAGTTGGGAATGAAATTGTTAGAGTTAAGATACCTATGTGTATGTCATGGTTATGTTCTACCAATTCATATGATGAGCCTATAGGTAGTCTAGGTATGATGGATAATGAGGTAGGAAACACAAGCCCATAAAGTATCCCACAAATCTTATCGTCATTTGAGGAATACACAACGCTCGTGACTTACCCGAAAGAAGTACAATAGACTATAAGAATCCTAATGGAGGTAGAACCTTTGGACCACACGAAACTAGAGGATTTAGGCTTGAATACTTGTAGTCATGACCTCTTTTTTTAGTTTTAAGAAAGTTACTAGTGTTGATGAACTAGTGCCTCAACTTTTATCCAATTTTCCATCCTTTGATGTAAATCTAGGAGACAAAAGAGGAATCAACCCACCTATTAAACCACATGGTCCAGATAGTTCTAGGATGAAGGTAGTAAATAATTTAACCATTCATACGCCACCTTCACCTCGCGTAGTGTCTTTCTACCCTAAAGATGTGTATTGCTATTATCACCTATGTATAGATGGCCTTAAGAAACATTATTGATTTAAACCAAGTTTACCAGGATATCTAACTAAGAGTTTTTCAAATTCGAAGGTGATAAAAGATGATTTCTTAAGAGGGCTTAGTTTACCCACTAAAACAAAAGAATTTGAAAAGGGTAGGATTAAAAAACACACCAATTGAAGCATATAATTCAACAATCACTTTTTTAACACATGGCTCCTTCTCACCATAATGTTGTGTACTGTTACTATCACCCACACTTGACCTTAAGTGTAGGGAAACCCTCCCTTTTAAGTGTTAAATAAAGATAAAGTCAGGCTCGTAACTTGAATAAAAACAAGCGCTTCTCGGGAGGCAACCCGAGCATATCTCATTTACTTGTCTTTTTATTTTATGCCTTTTAGGAGTGTCATGTATTTTTAATTTTCATTATATGTTTGAAATAATGTTTGATTGTGTTTTGTATTGTTTTTAACCTCCTCTTAATTGCAATCAAAGGTATTTTGCATAAAATAAGTGTAGGGGAAAATATCTGGTTTTAAAAAATCATATCAAACCTGTAAAATAGATAATTTTAAGTTAATTCACATTTTATGTTTTCTTTGTTTGTTTGATTTGAGTCATATGTTTGTACTAACCGTTTTTGTGGTTTATGCAGTAAATTTTCCAAAAATAATTAATAGGCTATTTTTGCATAAATTTTTTCAGAAAACGAAAACGCAAAACCTGTCAGGTGTTCCTGACGGCGTCAGGATTCATTCCTCATGGCGTCAAAACTGTAGCCGTGGAGAAATCCGCATTTTCTTCGAATTTTTGAAATTTTATTTTCGTTAAATTTCCAGAATTTTTAATTTTCCCAGATTTTTTGCAGAAAGCAACGATTACCTTAGTACTAACATTCTATCTTTATTGCTTTCTTAGGATTTTAGTTTATGCTTATATAAAAGTTGTATATTATTTACCGTCGATATTACGTCGCTGGGTATAGTTGTTTTTGTCTTTGATTTTCAAGTTATATTAGATAAGGAGAGTCCGAGAGTTCATTGGTTTTCACTTGGACGATTCTTGGATGAAGATTTAGCCGGGTCATCTTGTTTCTTCTCTGATATTGAGCCAACCAGGGGGTATTAGTTTCTCTCACTTTTTATTTATCTTTCCTTTATATTCGTTTTCAGGTACTGGTAGAACATTGGGGAAAATGTTCAAAATAAGTGTAAAGGGGCAATAAAAGCCTTAGAGATTATTCTTTCATTTGCATTTGCTTTGTTCTTAAAAAGATGTGTAATGTATCGAAACATAGTCCAGAACGGTTATTTTAGCCCAAAATTTATTTTATTTTCATGGCATATATCGGTGAAACTGTAGTATTAGAAGCGTCTCATGGATAAGAGTTATATGACTAGCACAAAAACCCTACCATTGAAAATTTTCACCCCCAAAATATGAGGTTCACCCATGGATCTTTAGGAATGAAAGCATTCATTTTTAATGCTTATAAGAGTGTACCGATAGTATTACAGATTCTAAAACTTGCTTTAACGATGCATCTCGCTAGTGAGATAACATTTGTGATTAGGATTCGCTAAGTGATAAGAGGTCTTAAGACAACCCTTGTTTTTAGCATGCGTTTGTTATAGTTATGATGATCTTATTGGTCATGAACTACCCCACACCCTTGCTTAGCAATCAATTTTAGTGCAAGATACCGTTAATACACCCTTCTGTACCTATCTTTTTTGTGGTTCTGGTAATTTTCAGGTGGATTCCGAATTATTAATGAAAAGCATTGTTTACACCCCATTAAATGTTACACCCAAATCGCCTTAGCCTTCATTGTGTGTACTCATTTTTAGTACATTATTGTTATCACGATTGTTTAACCCTAGTTAATTGTTTGCTTTTACATGGTTGCTAAGTCGAGTCTATTGTTAGTGTACATAGTTTTGGGATGATTGGGATTCATGGTAGCTTTTATTATATGGAGAAATAGGGAAGAAATTCAAACTATTACCCCCATACGTGTTTAATATACTCAATGTTCGTTGATCCTACTAATTCGAGTCATTAGTTAGTTTATTATTGAGTTATTCAAAAAACTCAAGTGTAGGGGTGTCATTATAAACCCCGAGTCATGTATATTATTTATTTTCAAGCAGATGGCAGGGCAAAAGTGTATATGAATAAAAAATTAAAAAGAAAAAAAAGCAAAAATATATGATAGAATATACGGGTTGTCATCTTGCTATTGTTTATGTCAAGAAAGAATCAAGAAAAGAAAAGAAAGAGTTTGATGTAGAAATGTGTACGATTGTCCTAGTTTTTGTCGAGTATTGGCTTAACAACGCCTTTTACATGTATTTTTGTCAATGATTAGCTTGCCACCAGTAAATTCCCCCATTATCCCTAACTGTGTTTCCTTTACCCTACACATAACGTTACAACCTTTTAAAAGACCTCTCTGATAGTAATTCCTAGGTGCTTACGCCAAAGCAGTTGAGGTTTTGATCCTTAATCAAGCTTATGGTAATCTTTATACTATGACACATAGTGAGTGTTTATTTTCTCATTGCCTATATTGTTATAATTCATTATTACACCCGAGAGAAAGAGAGAATACAAACACTTATGTGAGGTGCTAGTGTATAATTTATGTGCTTTTAATTACAAGGTTAAATCGGTTATGTCATAAACTATATTTATTAAGTAGTTAAATGCCCCCGACTTTGCTATTTACTAGGTAGAAAAGTTCATTTACTTGAGGACAAGAAATGAAGCAAATTCCAAGTGTAGGGTATTTGATGAGGTGTCATTTTATACACTTTTTTGAGGCCATTTAACCCCTTAAATCATACAAATATGCCAAAATGTTGTACGCAATCGCTTCTTTTTAAGGTTTTAGCATTAGGAGGAAAAGCATGTGACTTGGGCTCAATTCGAGAAAAAACTGGACAAAAATACAACTTTTCAAGCATATGAATCCCATTCTGGCGCCTTCACCAAAAGTTCCTAGAAAGTGTGTTTTTGAAGATATTTTGTGACTTCTCATGTCGTGGAGACGGCGTCAGAAATCACACCTGACGCCGTTAGGATTTCTGGCACACCTCCAAACGGGGCATGGACGGAATACGTGTCCGAGGGCGTGACGTCATGACAATCCGATCACAAAGCAATAAAGAACGACCACTAATCATGGACGTTTGAAAAAGTTTACTCGTTGCATAAAATAAAATAA
>BQNB010025893.1:0-57124 GCA_026074375.1 Tanacetum coccineum
ATGATTATGATGTTCGAAGTTCATGTAAAGTGTTTCGTAATATGGTTTCTGCACAAGCAACTTTTAGAACTTTGGGCGTCCTGTGCCATGGCTTGAGCCAACCCGGAAAACGCCAAGTGATGGCGCGGGAAGCACACCACAAGTCGCGTTTTCGAGTGCTGAGCAGTCTCCACCAGCCCATGTGATCCCGGAGAATGCCACCTGATGGCGCGAGTCCCACACCCCCTGTCGCGTTTTCGTGTTTTCTCGTTTTTGTGTGTGTTTTGCTGGGTCTTTTTTTCAGTGTGTTGCTTGGTTTTTTTATGGGGAAGTTATATATATTAATTGCTTATGAAGTAGGGCTGAGCAAAACTAAGGTGGTGTTTGTTTTTAATAAAAACATCTTAATAACCTCTGGATCTTAATGGCTCAGATCTAACAAGTGAAAAGTATGTTTGTTTTTTATCCTTATTAAGACACGCTAAGATGTACTAGTCTCTTAACGAGTTAGACTTGGGATGGGACGTTGGACGCCTCTTAATGCTATTTATCTTTTAGACTTTAATTGTTTACTTTGTTTTACCATTCACACGAAAAGCGATATTGTCTTTAATTGTGATGAAAAAACATCTTTTATATTATGAAAAATGATTGTTGTGTCTAACAATGATGCCTACTAATGTACCTAATAATTTGATTGGTTGATTTGAAAAAATGATTGGTTGGAATTTAAAAAGAGAAAATGCATAACACACATGTACAATTGATTTATGCATTAGACATGTATTTAGGCATGCATTTTAGGTCTAAATAGCATTACTCATTATTATTATTTAAAGAGTAAACTGCAAAATACATCCTTGTGGTTTGCACATGTTTCCCACGAAATACATCCTTGTGGAAAGAAAAGGACGAAAATACCCCTGAAGTGGGGCCCAAAAAACTGGATATTTAACGAAGTTAGTGACGAGGGATGTATTTCGGCAAACGTTTGCCTAACGAGTGGTGTAAACTGCTAATAGTTTCGATCAGGGATGTATTTCGTGAGAAACATAAAACCACAAGGATGTATTTTGCAGTTTACTCTTTAATGAAACATAGGAAATATTTCAGCAACTGCAAACGTTCAACAATCTTTATAAAGAGAAGGCTAGGTCGGCTGGAAAAGCAATAAGGGGTTACATTACAGAGTTCGGGTTCAGATTATAGAAATTTGCATTCATATGGACAGGCAAATTTTGTTATAATACACGAACCAACAAAAAAATGGAAATGAGAGAAAAAAGTTCAGCCACAAAAAGAGAGCTATGGGCTGTGTGTGTATGTCTTTGCATGTGTGCTCTCAAGATCAAATCCAGTGCATTCATATCAGTAGCCTATAAAAAGTGAGCTGCAATAAGTGTTTAGCATATACAGCATAACCAAAATAGAATATAGGCTCGCACGTAAGCAACTTCAGAATATATACGTGAAAAAAATAGCATAACTAATTGTCTATCTACTTCGTATCAAACCTCAGATATAAGAAAAAATAACTCATATTTGAGAAAACGTTATTGCGTATGCAAGAATAAAACATATTATGTACATATCTAACTCTACCTGACTATAGCATACATCTATCTATATTCTATGCGAAAGCAAGAGATGTTAAGACTTACACTTGGACGGCCCTTCCTGTCGTAATGAATTGCATATCTTTTCAGCTCCCCGATCTAAGAAAAAAGTTCCAAACCGAGATCATGCTCAGAGACCCCTAAATCGAGTTGCAAACTTGCAATCCATATACAAAAAGGTAGGCTTTTTAAAATAATGAAAAGTCAGACTCACCGGCAAGATTTCCCACCTGAAAAATTATTTAGACTGTATTAGCTAATTGGAACTAATCAGAATAAAAATATTTCATTTCCAGAAAGCTATAAATCATACTCTTGTTTGAATGCAATTTGGTGTGTACAAATTCGATTCTGTTTCTTTTTTTATGTTGGATATCAACATTCTAATCAGATTTTAATATATCATTAGTAGAGCCTCAGATACATTACATCCGTGTGTTTGGAAAAAAACATAAAACATCAGGTATTAAACATTTTTTATGGCTACTTTTACTTAAAGCTCAAAGAATCTTATCTGTTTATCATAGTTAGCCGATGGGTGTTTCGAAAACCTTTGTTTCAGTTGAAAAGTGTACTCCTTTATCACATTCAAACGAAAACGAAATCAAATATAGAGAATCGAATCATGTTCGAGTTTAGGCTACGCTCGTACAGCCAATCTCAAACTCGGATCACTGGTTGCCTTAAAAATCAGAACAGAAGGCAAGGGGTTGCAAAGAAAGAAGCGGTAGACATTGGTGATAAACTTATCCAATCTAAACTTTTTTCTACACCTGACCCGTTTTTATAGTTTCCAGAGTTGCTAATATTCTAGGCATCTAACAGTTCATTGTATCTGCTACCAAATTTTTGTAATATGCAGATATGGGAAAGGCACAAAGACTTGAAAACAATGAGCATTAAAATTAAAAAATTAAAATGATATTTTTTTCTTTAAACCATACTAACAAACATCTTAATTCTACAAAGCTAAGTCAATCGAATAATTCCTCAAGCACAGCTAAACTATTCGGCTTATATATTGGGTTTATGACTTATTTGGTTTTCTACTTATGTTTCATAAGCTCACTTTTTGTGGCTTATTTTGAAGCTTAATCTATAAGCCGGAAAGCTTCAAAATAAGCTACAAAAAGTGAGCTTATGAAATATAAGCCAAGAACCATAAGCCATAAGCCCGTTATATAATCCGAAACAAACACCACTCTTGAGGGGTGTTTGTTTAAGCTTATTTGTGGGCTTAAGTAACTATCCATTTGTACGTAAATGAACTTAATTACTAAAAACAAATTATAGAAATTACCTCGAGTAGAAGGTCTTCTTGGTGAGTAAATCATCTTCAGAATATAGCTTTGTAGGGGATACCGTGGCATAAATACCCTCCTGAACATGAAATAGCCGAAAAATGCATCGGACACACACCTGCATGACATAAAAGCAGTACAAAATCTCAATAATCACGATATGGAAAATAACAATGTTAAAAGATGTGGCATACTTGGATCCCCTAATAATCATCCTAACTTGATTTTAATACATAGGTACATACCTATCTTCTAAAATGATTATTGCACTTATGGTTTTGGTCATGCATCTCGAGTTTGGTCTTTATAATATTTTGTTAGTGAAACAAAAAAGATAATTGTAAGCATAATTCTAATTTAGTTCACTCAAACACTCTTGAAAGGCGCCTCATGTTACTTCAGTGGCAAGGTCTAATCCGAACAAAATTTTGTGGTAACCTGATTCCAACATACCTTATTCTTAATTTCTATAGTAGCCTAATCCAAACATACCTTATCGTCATTTTTGTAGTGGCATGATCCTAACGTATCTTAAGTTCGCAAATATAAATATTAAGTCTACTCCTAAAACAATATCCGATACACATGAAAATTAAGAGAAGGTAGCATATATTTCTGGTTCAGCCTGTAAAATAATCTAACACAAGTATGGAATGAATCACTTAGAGTTTTAGAGAGAGAAATAAGTGGTTGGATGAACACTTAGAGAGAGAAAAATGATAATATTAGCTTAATGAAAATGTAAGAAATGAATAACCAACACCCTCTCTATGTGTAGAGAGGGTATATATATCCCTAGCTAACCGGCCATGGGCTTATATTATGGGCTTACATTGTAACTTCGGCCCGGTTAACTTACTATTATAACATTACTAGTTACTACGAGCTATGACTACATATATTAGGATTAACCGATACTTTTCTGTATTTCTAACAATCTCCCCCTAAGGGAGGTCACTTCAATTTTACAAAAAATTAAACTTAGCATACTATGCTTTTCTTTCGGTCTTAAGCTCGTAGTCTTTAACTTCAATCATTAACTTGTGATTTGATGTAGTGATACTTATGATGCGAGCTAGTTCTTTTAACTTGACATGAATGTGATCTTTGAGCTTCTTGAAATCATCAACCAAGCATAATCTCGTTTTGCCATCTTGTAACTTCTGGATCGACATGCTCATACTTTTCTTGATATGATCTCTTGGAAGCTTTAATACGTCTTTCTTTAGATTATTTAACTTTAATACTTTGTCGCTTCAAGAAGGACGTATGGTATCATAGTAGCGGAAGTCTTACGAAACATGTACTTGAGCTTTCATGATGTCTTTATAATTAGTTGGTCAAGTATGAGCATGCGGCTATGAATCTTGAATCATTAGGAATCCTCAGCAGCAACCGTCATGAACATCAACAGGTACGGACGAAAGTGTCTTTCTTACTTCGTCGAATCAGTTATAAATAACGAACGGTTCCCCATTAATCAGTATAAATACTGCCTGTGATCAGGTAGAATTCAACAGAATCTCCTTGACAGGGTTTCGCAGCTGCACTAGCCGTTCTCAATACCGGAGCGTCTCAAAGCACACAATACGATATGAGTGAATCGGAAGTTCCTTTCTTCACGATTGAGATAGAAAATTAATTTAAAAATCAATCGACGTGTCACTTACTAAAATGGTTTTGTGACACATCGAGAGTGTTATATATTTCAAAATCCATATTCAACTGTAATGAGCAAAACATTTGATTTGAAAAATTCACTCGACATGTCACTTGTTAAAATGGTTTTTGTGACACACAGAGAGTTTCAAAAAAAATTCAGCAATCGTCAATTCATAGCCTGGAACAAGTTTGATTCTTATCGAATCGCACCATTGTTTCTTTCCAGTTGTCACAAGCTTGATTCATAGAGAATCTCACAAGTCACCTACCAAGAGCTTGTATGATGTTGGCTCTAGAAGGATTTTCATCGTCATTGTGAATACTTGTGTATCACTCTGATGTTCTGGCAAAATCTCAAGGATATTGCGTAGGACTCTAATGATATTTACTGGTTTTCACAGTGTGTGAGAAACCAGTTAATAATGGATAAGTGTCCTAATGAGATTTATGGATGATCTCTTAGCTCTAGACTCAATAGTGCACCTTGTTTTTAGTGATCGGAGGCTGGAGCCAGACTGCCCACCTTTTCCAATATCAACTAAACGCAAAGTGAGAACAGAAATAGAAATACGTTGTAATCTCTGTTGAGAAATGAAACAAGAGTCTGTTGAGAGGGACCTTGAGTGGCTAGGTAAGGTTGTGCAATACGTCACTGGGTCCATAAATTGTCTTCAATGTTAGGAACAAACATAACTTTGTGAGGCTGGAGGAGACTGTCACCTTTTCAATATCAACCAACTCGGAGTGAGAAAGTCGATAGAAATACGTGTAATCTCCGTGAGAAATGAAATAGAAATCTTTTGAGAGATTCTGAGTGGCTAGGGAGGGTTGTGCATTGCATCACTGGGTCCATGATGTCAGTCTTCAATGTCAGCAATCATCTTTGTGATTCTTGACAGCAGATGTATTGACCCGGTTTCTGCCTAAGTGTAAGGAGGGCTTCTTTCTTTTCACCCTTTATCTTAACTTTTCTTTTAATTCTTCAACCCCTTCAGCGATTACTGAGACTTCATAACTAGTACCTTGTTAGGTTTGTTCCAGTACTAGCTCCATCTCAGTTGGCACTTTTCCCTTATTCTCATATTACTCCTTTTTTATCATACCTAAGGACTTCTATACTAACTAGTGGATATCCCTGGGTAGATCCCTCCGAATCTGGCTAGATCATAGGATTTGAATACCTATACCCAACCGCCTTATAACTCCGTAAATTTAAGTACATGGTCGGTCTTTGGTATTCCATCACAATCACACCAAAATCATTGAAAAAATTCAATCAAAGTGTTTGATATAAATATCAAAAGATTTACACTTTGAGAGTTTTTCATTATCACTAAAAAGTTCCCCCTTAACATGTGCACCGTAATCGTAGTACATGTTAAGAGTTGGAGTGCATTAAGTCCATTACATATGATCACATGTCAATATAATTAAGATTCAGTTTAATCACATTTTCTCCCCTTATCTAAAATGTTAATCCTTTGATATTTTAGATATTAATTGATTAAACGTTCGAGGACAAAATGTTACATAATTACTATAGGGAACATTTTAATGCTCCCCCTCAAATTTTGAGGGTATATAAGACTGTGCTAAGTACAATAATTTGAAATTTTTTTAATTTACTAAGAAATTCTTGAAAAATTTGTACTCGAGCACACCTTATTTTTACCATAAGTGTACACTACATATTTACAAATTCACAAGTTTATAATATACGAAATGACCTTTGAGATTAGAACCCAATATGATGAAGTCATATTATTCTTTGCAGCAGTCTGAGGTCAATTCCATCGAGTCTACCACCGACAAATTTCTCTAAACTCCTCATCATCCTCCTTTCCTTTAGCAGCTTGTTGATGTCCTTGATCATGCAATGAGCTCTTTTCTTTTCTAATGTGCTCTGTTTTCTCTTCGGCAAGTACCTCATGTTGATATTCTTAGTAATGTCTTCGAGCAAAGAAAGAAGTCTGGTTAACGTGTCATCACTGAACTTGTACAGTTCGTCGGAGCGCATCAACCTATTCCTCTCGATGTTGTCGATATAAATGAATCCTTGAGGGTCTTTGTATGGAGTGTACAGGTGCCTTTTTCTGAGATCTGGTCTTGTAGTATCAGGCTTGGTGACGTTGATCTTCTTTTGATAACTTTCAACTCCAAGTTGAAGATCCTCGACTCGCTTCTGAATAACCAGACTTCTGGTGAACATCCTTAGGGCTATTGCGAAGTCAGCAACATCATCCCCTGAAAGATTTGTGAGCCGATTCTGAACCACAAGAATTAACATATCCTCGATATCATTGATCTGAAGTCGTGGAAAGTCACCTTCCTTGAATCTGTATAATACGTTATCAGCTCTTCTCACTACAATCTCTTCCAAGTACCCGTATCCATGTTTCCTCATTACCTTTACATGAGTGACTGCCAGAATACGTTTTGTAGAATATACATCTCCTCTTGATTGTATGCCTCTTGCATATGCATAGAAGGACTTACGTTGTTCTCTCCAATATGAGATACCCCATAACGCATATCTATCATAAGCAACTTTAACAAGACTCCATATGTTTGAAACCATGTCTTTAATGCCTGGTAGATCATACTGAGCGGCCTTTGTCTTGGTGGTTGACGTCGTGTATGTCATAGTCGAAACTCCTCCTTGTAGATACTTGAGATCATTGTTGATGAAGTATTCAAATGGTACTCTTTGACGTTTTCCACGCGTGATCAAAGGAAGGGGTTTGGAAAGATCAAATGGGTAGTCACCGCCTTCAGGATTTTCCCAATCAAGCTTTTCTGAAAGAGCCTTGTAGCATTCTTCAAAGTCATATTCTAGTTTAGCATAATTAGAGCGGGTGCCTTTGAGTAGTCTGAATGCTGGTCCTAACAGGATTTCTTGAGTTAAATTCTTAATTTTCAGGTCATTCGAGATGTATCTAGAGAAGTCTATGGGAGTGCTCATCAATTCATCGAAGTCCTTTAACGATTTATCAGTAGAAGTAGAAGCTGCTAGAGTCATCAACCAATTTTGAGTTGGTCCTTCCTGTGTAGTCTTGCCAACATACCAGTCAGGGTCAGTGGGTTCTTGAGGTGGTGTAGGTTTCTTGAACCAGTCACGTCTAGAGGTAGTCTCATTCCTTGGCTCATCTTCATTATCACCCAGATTCCCTTCTTGATCTTGTGGTATATCTGAGTCTGTAACCTTGAACATTGGTTCCTCTGATTGAACAGAATTTTCAGAAGATTTCAGTTGAGACTTGGTGCCTTTGGAAGAGCCAGACATTGAATCTTTCTTTGTCGAACCAGTGGTTAGTTATGCATCTTTGCTCGTCTTTCTCTTTTTTAACCCTCAATCTGATCCAGTAGTAGGGTCTTCATCTTTGTCTTTGTCATTTTGGCCATGCTTCAATGAATATACATCATAAGAGACGAAGAAATCTTTGTCAAGATTGTAGGATCTTTTCAAACTATCATAGCACGCTTGGTGTTCGGGAGCTGCCAGATATGATTCACTTTTCTTCATTTTGTCGATAAGAATCTTCATTAACTCAAATTCAGTAAGTGTAGAAGCAGCTTCATAAGTAGACTATGGTTGGAAAGACTCCTTTGCTAGAGTAACTTCATCACGTGATTCTTTAATCAACTTTTCAATCACAGGTGGAGCAAAGTTAGATACTTCATTAGGGAGAATTTGAGGCAGCTGATCTTTGACTTGCTCTTTGATTCTTGTCTTGAGAGACTCTGAAAGGAAGTTCATGAATTTTTCTCTTGTTTCTCCCAACCTTGTATCGAGATGACTGTCAACTAAAGATGTCACTTGAGTATGTAGAGGGTCTTTTTTTAGATCAGCAACTTCTTTTTCCAATGCTGTTATTCTATCGTTGAATCGAAAGACAGATGCGAAGTCAGGAAGTAAAGATGAGGATTTGTAGTTCCAATTGTCGGCGGTGGAGTGGGTGTCGTCAGAATGGGTGGATGAGTGATGATTTGTGATGATTGAGGAATGTTTGTAAATACCGGTGATGATTCAGGGATAACAGAAACTGGTACTGAAAGAAGAGTGGGTGCCTCAGTTCTTGGGACTTCATGGTGGACATGAACATCAAGTGGAGACTCTATTTCTGCATCAGCTTGAGGAATATCTGAAAAATTTAGGAATTTAGATGCCAAGTCAGATGAACGAGAAGAACTGGTAACAGGAACTTCTGTCTTCTTCGGAATAGTAGAAATTGTCACATGAGCATCTTCAACAACTTGTTCTTGAGTAGTCTCTAAATTTTCATTCCCTTGTTGAGCTTCAGTCATTTCAGCATCTGCGAATCTGGCCGTGAGAGACTTTGAAAGGATGTTCATGATTTCTGATCGGGTTTCTCCCAACCTTATGGTCTAGATGAACTGTCAACTAAAGATGTCAACTGAGTTGTAGAGGGTCTTTTTAGATCAGCAACTTCTTTTTCCAATGTTGTGATTCTATCGTTGAATCAAAAGACTAATGAGAAATCAGGAAGATTAGATAGAGGATTTGTAGTTTCAATTGTCGGCGGTGGAGTGGGTGTAGCCTGTATTAGTGTAGGAGTAAAGGTGTATGATGATTGAGGAATGTTTGGGAATACTGGTGATGATTCAGGGATAACTGAAACTGGTATTGTAAGGAGAGTGGGTGCTTGAGTTCTAGGAACTTCATGGTGGACATAAACATCTAGTGGAGACACTATTTCTGCATCAGTTTGAGGAATATCTAAAAAATTTAGGAATTTAGATGCCAAGTCGGATGAGCAAAAAGAACTAGTAACAGGGACCTCTGTCTTCTTCAGAACAGTAAAAATTGTTACATGGGCATCTTCAACAACTTGTTCTTGAGTAGTCTCTAAATTTTCATTCCCTTGTTGAGCTTCAGTCATTTCGTTATCATTACCCTACCTTGAACATTCCTGTTAGGTTCTCTGTGGGTTATTCTATCTTGCATTTGCACATCCATCTAATGTTGGTAGTATCATCCATTCCTTGTTCTTCATCACTTTTCATCTCATCATCTTCAGATTCCTTTTCTTGATCATCATCTTGATCAACATCTTCAGATTCTTCATCTTGCTCTGAATCTGATTCTTGCTCTTTACTTTCATTCTCCTGCTTACTGCTTTTATCACTTGAAACTTGTTCATCGTTGCTATCGTCTTCATCATTACCCCAAGATTCAGATTCACTCTCAGTAGAGTCATTTTTTGTCACATCAAGAACCTCTGGTTTATCACCAGTTCCTTCACTTATGACAGTAGGAGTGATCTTTTCAACACTTGGTGGGTTTTCGGCAATCGTACCTGAACCACCAGGATGTGACCTGTGAAAGTCCCTCAAGCTCTTCTTTCTAACTTCTTTTATCAGAGCTTCTTTAGTCAGAGCTACATCAGATAGTAGTTCAATTGCTTTTCCATGAGCTACATCCACCTTTTCTTTTTCTTTTCCTTTAGACTTTGTCTGCACAGAAGGCTCTCTGATGACGATACCTGCTGCTGGAGTAGTTGAAGGTTTCTTGGCATCTCTCTTAACTCGTTTGCCTTTCTTGACAGTTTCATCATTAGCTTGGACAGGAACACTATATTTCTTGGATGGAGATGCTTTCTTGAATTTCCTAGCAATCTTTGGAGGCACTGCACCTGTAGCATAGGCAAGATAAGTCTTATATGCTTTACTTTCCTTCATCTCTGGACTTGTCAAACATTCAGGTAGAACAACTCCATATTTCTGAGATGCTTCTCTTCTTGAAACAAATCTTAAGGTGTTAATCAAGTAATCATCATTGAAGGTGTGCATTCCAATTTTGTTTCTCCAGGAAAGTGACTTTTCTTGAATGAGAAAGTGGTGAATGATAACTTTGGTGAAACGAGGGTAGTACATATTTTCTTGCTTTTTGTAGACTTTGTTGTCAATCTGATAGGTGAAGTCTTCCCAGAGTAGTTCCACATAGTCTACATTCTTTTGATTGTACATGCCCAAAGGATTTGTGCTCGAGAAAGACGAAGTTTGTCAAGACCACTAGTCTTTCCAGATAGGCTTATGTTGATTATAGCAGCAAAAGTTCTCCAAGGTTAATGCATCTGATCGATAACCACATCATTGAGTGAATTGATAACCCCGGTATGACCAAGATCTCTTAAGAAAGATAAAGTTTCTTCTTCAGAAGGAAGAGCATCAAAGTCACGACCAGGTACTCTTGGGCAAATCTGAAAGATATCTCTGAAGACTTCCAAAGTAAGCTTGAATCGTTTCTTCCTATCAATCTTAAATCTGTAGAAGTCGTCATGCTTGTATACACAATTCCAGAATTGATGCATATGCACTTCAGGAACATCAGCAGTGATGAGGAATGCGGGATAGCATGGAGTGAGTGCGAGTGCGTCCAGAAAGACTTGAAATGTTTCCTCTTTTAGTTTCAATCCACGAGGGATTCTTCCATTGCATTTTCCAATGTAAAGTCGATTCTCTTTGGGAACAAGTTCAAGGTCAAGCTTCAAGATTGGTTTACTTGAGCGTGTGTTGGAAGTCAATGATTCTGCTATTAAGAGTTGTCACATACAGTTTATACACAAGCAAAATATTTAGCACAAAGACAATCTTGTCATAATTCCAGATTATTGATGCAGCAACAGGGTTTATACAGGGATGGTAAACAAATACAAGGCAAGAAATTGTATTAACCTACACAACAATGCAAAAGAACTAATACACATGTAAATAAGTGATACACCACACTCTAATATATACTTAGACTATAGGCAAAACTAATGATATCAAGGGCACAACACTTAAGATTTTCTAAGAAAATTATTCCCTAACTTAATCACTATATGACAAGATAGGGTTAAATTACACTTAGATTAGGTTATGAGGTTGAATAACCAAGATTACTATATTAATTCAATTAGAAAAAATCAAGTATAGTATGCCTTAGGATAGTGTTTAGATCGCCTATGAAAAATCCTCACTTAAATACAACCCCTCCCCCAACCCCCCCCAATCGCCTGTGCTTAAGGATGTAGTAGAGAATCGACCTGTGTTAAAGATGCATGCAATAGATACGAATGTTCAACTTAAGGTATGTATAGATCACTATGTATTTATGGATTGATATCCTGTTATACTTAAGCATGTTTATAGATCGTCCTGTGTAACTGGATGCACGTTAGTTCGACTAAGTTAAATTCTTTGTATTGTCGATGTGTATATGTCTTTGTATTGGATCGCCTATGAAAATGGTCTATTTTTAGATCGACTGTGCAATTTTTTACATAAAACACATTTCACACCCTTTAATTCAACAATTAATCATCTTACATGAACAATACTGCTTCAATAAGTTATTCTAACCTCTGTTTAAAACATGAATTTACCCATAGATTTCTATTTGATTTAAGCCACTGTCTCGAGACTCGTGAACTCAAAAAAACTCATAAAAATTTATTATTTTGCTTGATGTTGTATTCATGTTACCACCAATCACTGCCAAATACACTTCAAATAATTTTTATATCCATTCTTAAACCCAACACCCTAAACACGTTTTCTAGTTTTTTACACACTTTTAACTTTTTTGATATTATGAATAGTTTCAAAACTCATGAATGAATTATCCCCATTAAAAGTTGTTATGGGTACAATCACTAGACCCCTAATAGACCAAAACCCCTCAATCAATTTAACTTTTCATCCACTTTTTAAGGTGTCATCAAGTTAGGTCATTTTTAGGGTTTTTCAAGCTAAAATCCAAGATTTGGTCAGTTTATATGGGTATTATCTCATTAAAATGTGTGTACCTTAGGATCTAAACGAGAATTGAGCGATTTCTTGAGTTCTTGAAGATCAACAATGAAGGTTTAAATGAGTTTGATAGTGTGACAAGAGGGAAGTGACGAGATGGGGGTGTTTATGTTTAAAACTTTTGAGTTTTAGCATAAATGCCCCCTGAGGTTTTCAATGGAGTTTCTAAATTTTTTTAAACTTTTCCTAAGGCAAACTATAGTTTTT
The DNA here is from genome assembly GCA_026074375.1 of Tanacetum coccineum. Lineage (NCBI taxonomy): Eukaryota > Viridiplantae > Streptophyta > Magnoliopsida > Asterales > Asteraceae > Tanacetum > Tanacetum coccineum. Next base: position 12,581 of record BQNB010025893.1, read on the forward strand.
AAATTGAAATAACTAGACCTTTAAGTTTAGACATCAGAAGAAACAAATTTATCATGTTGTAAGTAATACCCACCCAACAAGATTAAAACATATAACACATAATAACCTGATTTGGTGGTTGAATTTTATCAAACTCCCCTTTAAATTATTCACCCTGTTTGATTAATAACCTTTCCGATTTTGCATGATTAATTATGAGAAGTTGATTTAGACAGATTCTCCCCCTCATATAATGATCCTGTTTTTCTATATGAAAGAGTTGTTTTAGTCTGTTTTTTGTGGTTCAAATTTGTCTTTAGGAAAAATAGAGGATATGTTTGAATCTAAAATGATGATTTTTTTATTTTTTGAAATCATCACCCATGAAAATAGAATTTATCTTATTGTGGGACTTAAGCGCACTGACATGTAACAATTATGGATTATACGAAGAAGAGGGTTGTGATGCATGTAATCACAAGCCTTTGAATGAATTTTTAACGTAATTCATTTCCTGAGACAAATTAATTCCTGTTGTGTGGTCAAGTATGTCTTTTTGAGACAAAAATTGCCTTAAGATGATGATCGGGTTGCTTTTGAAATAACAGATTTATGATATTACAGCAATGACATTTTGGCAGGTTTTGAAAGGATTTTGAAACTTTTGATTGATTCTTCATTAAAGACTCGTTTCATTTATTGAATGACATTTCTTAAGGCCGTTAATATTTTTCGTTTTTAAAAAGAAAGACAGAGATTCATATTGTTTATATTTTTTCTGATTTTTTAATTTTTTTTCTTTTGTTTGGTAAAATTTTATAAAAGGAAAATCTTTATTAGATTTTTTATTGTTTTCATGTTTTTATTTTTTGTACATGTTGTGAGGTGTTTCCTCTTTATCTCTGGAGGTTTCCTCTGCTTGTCGTTTCTACTTGGCTGGAGTCTTGCACGTATACTGGACATAGCTTTATGCAGTTCTAGTAGTTTTATGTATACAGAGTGGATTAGCGGTGTGGTTGTGGGATGAGTGGGGGTGGAGTGGTCAGGTCATTAAGGTGTGAGGGTGACGAATTTATACTCATTGCGAAGTAAGTTGGGGGTGGAGTTGGTAGAGTGGCTGGAGGTGAGAGGGTTTGGGTTATTGGGTTGATGCTGTTGAACTTGGGATAGAGGGGAGGGAGATTGGTTGGGATAATGGTGGTTGTGAGGATTGGAAGGTTTTTTTTTTCAGGTATTTGAGGGTTTGAAGGTTTTTGTTTTTTAGAGCAAATGAAGTGATTCTTTTATTTCTGGAAATTTGATTTTGGTTCTCGTAGCAGGGGCTCTTTGTTTTTTTTTGGAAGTAAGATAATTTTGTTTCGTGCAATGTACGTTTTTTCTTTTTGCGAGGTTTTAATTTTTGTTTTTGAAGGAGTGGTTTGTTGTGTGATTTTTTTCTTGAGGAGTAGGAATTGTTTTGAGTACTGTTTGTGGTTTTTGTTTTGAGGCTTTAGTGCAGGCATATTGTATTGATTTTGTTTATCTTGTATTTTTGAGGAATTTCATTTTTTTTTTTTGATAAGTTAGAGAATCTGATTTGTTGTGCACTTCCGCTTTGATTGTTTTTGAAGGTTTTTTGTTTTTATTTGGGTTTTGTTTTTGTGTGCTGTTATTTTTTTGGATTTTGGAGAGAGGAGTTTGAACAGGCTTTTCTTGTGTTTTTTGAGTTATTTGGAGGGGTTTTTTTGGATTATCTTTGTTGTAATTTTTTTTTTGAAAGGGCTTTTGTTTTTATTTTTGAGAAGTGGCAATTTTTTTTTATTTGAGGAAAGAGGGATTTGTTTATGTGGAAGGAAAAGGTGAGGCAGTGTGTAGTAAGAGTGTGTGGTTGTGATGAGATGGATGGATTTTTGATTGTTTTTTTTATCTTTTTTTGGTTTTGTTGTTTGCGAGGTGATGTTTTGAGTTGTGTGTGTATTCGCAGGGGTGAGGTTGTTATTTAGCGTGATATGTTGTTTTGAGGATTGTTGTGGGAGTGAGGATGTTTTGAGAGCGTTGTGTTTGAGTGAGCAGAGAGATTTGATTTGTTTTATTGAAAGAGGCACGGTAGGTGTGACTGTTATTTTTTTTTTTTTGATATCTTTTTTTTTATTTATTTTTTTCTTATTGTTGTATTGTGAATGAGTGTTTGAGTAGTGTTTTTTTATATTTTTTGTTTTTTTTGTTGATTGTTTTTTTTGCTTTTTTTTGTTTTTGTTGTGATTTTGAAAGTTTTTTTTTTTTCTGAAGGGAAGGGGATGAGTTTTTGGTTTTAGTTGTTTTTGTTGATGAGAGGAGTTTGCGTTTTTGAAGGAGGAGCCTTTATGAGGATGTGATTTGTTGAAATTCGTGAGGAAAATAGATTGGTTGTTTTTGTAGTTTTCTTTTGTTGTTTTATTGTTTGTTTTTTTTTTCGTTTTTTTATTTTTGAGAGTGGTTTGAGAGTGGTTGAAGGAGTTTGAGTTTGTTTGAAATTTTCTGAAAGATTTATTGGTTTTTTTGTTTTGAGGATTTCTTTTGTTTGACATAGGATGTTTTTTTTGTATCTTTGTGGTGGTGTTGAATGCGTGTCTATTTTTCAATTTTTTTGAATTCGTTGGATGTTGAAGATTTTTGTGAAATTTATTTGTTGAGAATTTGATTGAATTAGTCTTTTTGATTGATTATTAGTTTGCGAGATGTGTTTGAGGGAGACTTTTTGACTGTGTTTTTTGATTTGATTTTTTTTTTTTTTTTGAGGAGAAGATTTTTTTGAAGGTTTTGAGGAAGATTGATCTGTTTTTTTGAGGGTTTGTTTTTTTTTTTGTAAGGTTGAAAGTGTTTTTTTTTTTTTTGTGATGGTTGTTTATATGTTGTTTGTCTTTTACGTTTCTTTTTTTTTGAAGTGGTGAGAAGTGTTGTTTCTTTTTTTTTTGTATTGTGATTGATGAGCAAAATGTTTATTTGTCTATTTTTTATGATGGAGCGAAAGGGGGGGGGGCAAGGGCAGATTTTTTGTTTTTTTGTAGATGTAGGGTGGGTGATGCGGAGGAGGTTTTGTTTTTTTTTGATTTTTTGTGTTATTTTTCTTATTTCGAGGCGTTTTTTTTTTTGAAGGGAGTTTTGTGTTTTTTATGTATGAGGGATTTTCTTGATTGTTTTTTTTTGAGGTGTGAGATTTTTGTTTTTTGTTTTTTCTTTGAGGAATGGGAATTTGTTGTTGAGAGAGAGTATTTGAGGTCCTTCACTTTGATTTTTAATTTTGTTCTTTTTTTTCAAATATAAAATATATCTCTACATTATTAAAATTTAATTCCTCTTTTTTTATTATAAATCTTCAATATTATTGGTATTTATCTCTTTAATATCATATTTATATCCTTAATATAATTCTTCTAATCAAAAAATAATAAAACAATAAATTCTCAAAAAAGAAAAAAAAAAATCCTCAAATATCTTTCATTATAAAAATATAAATAAAATAATCTTCTTTCTTAAAAAAAAATCTCAATCAAAATAATCTTACTAAAAAAAAAAAAAAAAACTAAATCTAGATCAAAAATCTAAATTTAAAAGGAATCTAAAAAAGAAATATAATTCTCTTATATCTTTACTCAATTAAAAAAATCCTTATAATTTGGTAGGTGTTTAAATTGCATCATACATTTTACTTTAAAACGAGCATAAGAATAACCAAAACGGACTTAAATTGCCAAAAAAATGCTTGTTTTGCTTATTGTGTTGTGCAAGGAACGGATATCTAAGAATAAGGTAGGAAAACGAAGCCAAAACGACCAAAACCGACACGGAATGGAAAAAGCGTGGAAAGGACACAGTCAAGTTCAAAAGCCAAGTTTGAAAAAGTCAACCCAAGTCAACCCAGAAATATCCAGAATAGTAACAAGTGAAGATAAATAAGTTTAGGACTTAAATTGCCAAATCCTAATCTTATTTATAAGAGGAAGAAAAAAGAAAATAAAGAGAAGGGTTGGGAAACTGCCAAATGCCCAAAGGAACTTATCCACAAGGGTTAAAGTCTGCCAAATAGCACAAAGTTATACACCACAAGGGACTTGTGTTTTGATTTATTACTTATATTACACTTGGGGAGTGTACTGACAACCACCCCAAAACTTCCATAAACCACTAGGGGTGTACTGCAAACACCCTTACCACCTTGGAGGACCAAAACTTCGCACAAACCCCAAAACATATCCCATTATTCGGAATTAATTGTATATCTTCTCCATATTTCACGCCAAAAAAAACCTCCTATAACCCCACCTCTGTCACCTCGTTGACCTCCCACAATACTCCAAAAACTTCACAATCCTTAACCCCACCCCCCACATGGCCTATGCCATGTTGGCAATCCAAATCCCCTCAAAATCATCAAGGGTTGATATAGTTCGACTTGGGCACCAAGGTGAATGAAGGGCCAAGATTTGTCTTTGTTTACACTCTCACAACAAACACAATTCATTTGTGTGTCTACAAAGAAACACACCAGGAAGAAGACAAGAAGACCAAGTGCAAACCCTAGCTCGTTTTTTCCTATTTAAGCAATGTAAGCCATTGTGGCAAAAGTGTGTTAGTTTTTAGAAGAGTTAGTTATCTTAGTGTGTAATTTCTTTTCAGTTTTCAAACTTTTATGTACTTTCTTTTTTAAGATTAATGAGAAGTGAGTTTTATGTTCTACTTGTTGTTTAAGAATCAATAAGGGAAAGAAATTGTAAGTCATATAAGCTATTAATATAATCCTTCTTATAAACTGTTTTTAAAACCTTTAATCAAAACTTTAAGGAAAATTTTAAAGAAGAGAAACGGGTTACTGTTGGATTAAACAAGTGGATGAATGAGCAAAATTGGAAGGCTCATTGGGTTTGCTTAGTTTAAGCTTATTCATAAGCTTTGGGTAGGTTTAGAGCTTATTTAGGAATTCAAAAATCCTGTTTAAGCAAGGATTAAGGTACATTTTCTTTTTGAATTTTAGCTTATAGTTACTGTAGCAACAGCTTAATTGTGCTTATTCTTAGCTTATTCTTGTCTGTTTTACTTGTTTATGTACTCTTCATGCTTAGTAATGCTTATTTAATCTTTGTTTTCAAATTTGTGCATTAAACAGCCTTTTAAAGTTTAAAAATCAGTTTTTAAGAAATATTATGGGGGGTTTGTGTTAAGTATGGAAAAAGGGTGTCAACAAGGGTGTGTCATGGGTTTTGGAATCATTAAGTTAATTTAGCTTAAGGTGTTTGAGCTTATTTTAAGTCTGTTTTTCCAAAGTTCTTTAGTCAAAACCTGTTTTTCAAGTTTTTACAAGTGTCTTTGAAACTGTTGGTTTAAAAAAAAGATACAATGGCTTATTTGGATAAGCCATTGTCAACTTGAGTTGTGATTTAAAAAGTGTGTCATTGTGTGTCTAAACAAGCTCTCAAAACTCATTTGAGTCATTTGACTTTTTGAGTCAAAACTGCCAAAGATTTAAGTGCCATTTTTATAAATGAGGAGTCACTTTTTCATAGAACCAAAAAATCTGCATCTTTTCTTTGTTCTTAGAAGCTTCAAAGTTTGAAGCATAAGCTCACTTAAAGCAATTCCTTCATCTGTTATTTACTTGTTTTTATTTTAAGATTATTTGACAGCTTATTTTTAAAGCTGTCATATAAGCCTTTGAACTTTATTGCACCACTTCACCTGGTGCTAAGGGCCCAACTTTAAGCCCACCTATCTAGCTTTTTAGTGAACCTTAGCCCTAGCTTTTGGCTTATCTTAAGAGGCCATAAGCTCTTTGATAAGCTCCTTCAATTTCAGACCTTAGGTAGCATGCTAGGTAGCTTATTTTTAAGCTTAAAGTAGGACTTTGACCTGTTTCACTTAAGCATAGTGTAGGGATTGCTTATTTTCTTTCTAGCTTATTAGGAGCTTATTAGTTGTTGAATTCAGTCCTTAGTTGCTTATTAGGTATGTTAATAGGCCTTAGATAGCTTATTGCCCTTGTCCTTAGCTTATTAAGGGTTTTTAAGCCCATATCCATACCTAACAGTACTAACTCTTTAGTTAGTACTGTTGTGGGTTTAAGCCAAACTCTTTGGCTTATTAAGCTTATCTAAGTTGCTTATTATTGTTCCTAGTAGCTTATTTTGTTTGTGTAGTTAGTTGTGCATGCTTACTTTCTTATTTTCTTAGCTTATTTAAGTGTTAACAGGCCAATAGCTTAGCCACTTTTTGCCTTTAAGCTCATTTAGCTTTCTGTCATTAAGCCCTTTTCAGCTTATTTAGTCTAAACATTTGTCTTTTAGTGCTTAGTTAAGATAGGTTAGATAAATTCTTTTAGCTTATTAGTTTAAATTCTAGCTTATTAATCCAACAAGTCAAAAGACTTAGCCATTTTTTTGCTTTTAAGCTTGTTTAAGCTTCTGTCCATTTTTAAAAGCCCCTTTTCAGCTTATTCTTAGCTTTTCAAAAAAAAGTTGTAGTTTTAAAAATTGTTAAGCTCAAGGAGCTTAACAAGTTTGCTTTAAAAAGTTTTCAAAAAAAAAAAAGAGGAGACAAGGGGTGACCCGGGTGAGCAAGACTCGAACCCGGGCCTCTACCCTCGATACACCTCCCTTTTCATACAAGTCTTACCGCTGCGCCCTTGGGACTTCTCTGTTAGAGTCCCAAGGGCTTTAGTATTTAACCCCATTTTAGCTTTTAAAGCTATAAGCTGTTTCAGCTTATTTTCGGGCTTATTTATAAGCCAAATTTTGGTTTCTTATTTTTCGTAGGTTAGTTATAGTGTCAAGTAATTTTAGTAAATTTTTCAGAATTTTTAAAAATAGTTTAGTATTTTTTATAATTTAATTTAGTTAAAAGTTTAAAAAATTCATAAAAAATACAAAAATTATCAAAAAAATATTTTTCTTTTTTAGAAAATTTTCTTTAGTCATATAGTACGTAGGAAAAATACAAAAATTTTCGTAGGGTCATTTTTGTAACTTTTTGATTTTTAAAGAACGGGGCTCGGGTGCGGTTTTTGTCTTGACTCGTTTTTGGGTCAAACGACCTCCGTTTTCAGTCTAGTCTTTTTCATTCTTCGTTATTAGTTCCCTAGAGTAGTTTAGAAGTGAAAATTTCTCTGTAGGGTTAATTTTGAAGATTTTAGGTTTTTGACCCTTTGTTCGGGATTCGTGCTCTCGTTTTTTTAGCTTAATTTCATAATTTTTAGGTTTTTCTTAATCGTTTTTGTTTATTATTGTTTAATTTAGCTTTCCACACTCTCAAATCATTTCTCTCATTCAAACTCCAATCTTCCGACTGTATCGATTTTCCAGCACAGCCTCGTTGGGGATTAACGACCCGGGAACATTCTATACTACTTCCTGGTTTTATTGATTGTTGTTTTTTTTAGATTATATATATTATTATATATTTTATTATATATAGTTTAATATTCAACAACCAATTTTTGGCGCCGTTGCCGGGGAGGCTGTGATACCGACTATCGTTGCTGTTGATCATTTGTGTTTGAATCTGTGAATATTATCTAAAAAAACCAAAAAAAATACAAAAATATTTTCATTTTCTTTTTAGTATAATTATCATTTAAAAACTAAAAAAAATCAAAAATATAAAAACATTGTCTTTAATTATCAATAAAATTCACAAATTGGTAAAATACCAAAATATAATATTCTCAACTGAGACATTATCCAATAAGATGATTTGGATCACCGCATCTAAAACATTTTCTATTATTTTTACCGTTCTTGTCATCTCGGCTTCTTCTGGAACGTCTTTTTGTCATTCCGAGGTTGTCTCCACGTATCTAAGTCTTCTTTCTTAAAGAACTTCCTTGATAGTCCCTTACCAGCCATGACTATTTCTTCATTCTTCTCTCTGAGTCGAACACTCCTCAACACTAGGGATTCTTTCTTAGCTTTTTAAAAGCAAAAGAAAAAAGATTTTCTTTCTCCCTTGGCTTTGACTATTTCCAGAATCTTTCTTGATGATATATCATGAACTTTGAGGATTACTGATGAGTTCATAAGTGACAGTGATGTTAAGTCTTTAGCTCTTCAATCGCCGTGACCTATTCTTGCTCTTGCATTTTAGGATGTAATAGCCCTAAGAAATTCCAACATATTTCTTGCTTTTTTTTATAATTACCTTCAACAGAGCTTTTAGACTTTTAGTAAAGACCAATTATTAAATCTAGGAAACGCACTATCTATAGATATGTCTTCAGAAATGACAACTTGTTCATATTGTTGTACCCAAAAGGTCGATTTGTTTTCTTGGCTTGGTATTATCTTGCTGGGTGGATTAACAAAGTTTTTCAAAAATTCTTTTGCGATATATTTTTACAATGAATATTCTTTCATATTCTTTTCTTGGTTTTGTTTAAGCATTGTAAATAACCATTTTAGCTTCGTTATTTTTCGCAAGCTTCTTTTTAAGATCGTCACTTTGTTTTTCAAAAGGGATAACCTCATCTAATTTGGGTTTTGGATTTTATTGAACAGGTTGAAAATCACCGTTAGTAATAACATGCCAAAGATCAAGATATTTTGATTTCAAATATGTCTCGAATCTATTTTCCAATATATTAAAACTATACTTTCAAAAAGTAGTGGTGGTTTTTGCAGGGATTGCCCTTCTAGAATATTTGTCGGAATCCATAGATCGATCAACTTTTTTTTTAAAATACCACAATTTTTTTTATAATCTTGAGTGACATTGCTTTCATGATACCAATTGTAGAGAACTAGAGGGGGGGTTGTATGTTTTTACAGTTCGTTTTACGTTTAAAGTTTGCTTTCATAATTATTTAGATTCGAGTTGTATGTTCAACAAATCATCAATATGAATCAACAATGTAAATATATAAAACTAATACTAATTAAAAGCAATGAAACAATACTATAAGAGATAGGGGCAAAGGAACAACAAACCAATGTCGCCAAGATTTTAGTGGTTCGGCGACGAAGCTGCTCTTCGCCTACTCCACTCCAGAGTTATACTACTCGAGGTATTTTCACTTATGTTAACAAGCTCCCTTTAGGCGGATTTTAAAACCGTTTATACGTCGTTTACGTTATTTTCTGGGAAAACTAATGCTATATGTCGAGTTCACTAATCATTATGAAACTAAATCTACCACTTCACAAAACACTATACATTCTCAAGATCTAAACTATCGGATTTTACCACTCAATCCGAAATCACATAATTACACAAGATTAATTACATAGAGTTTTGATACTTAGAAGAAGAGAGGATAGCTGATCACTAAAATAAACTAATTTGTTTCTTGGCGAATACGCTTGTTCTTCTTTTCTTGACTTGATTGAGAGGAGAGAAGAGATTAGATCTCTTGTGAAAAACAAGATTAAACTATGTTAAGTGGATCAAGAGATTTAGTAAGGAGGAAAGAAGGTTGAAGAGAGAGGAAAGGAAGAACTGGAAAATTCTTGTTGCAAAGAGGTATGTTTTTCTGCCAGAAAGAGATCTGTATTTATAGACAGGATTTCAACACGGATACGCTGGCAGCTGGTCCTTAGATAGATCTGGGGCGCAGACAGCACCTATAAAGGGGTCACCACTATACTATGCTTCTATTTTTGTCTTTTTGTGTGAAAGGTTGTATCTGGTATAGAAGCTTCTATTTTGGGGGAAAACAAGATTTAAATTTTATTATTTAAATAAAACACTTTTATTATTAAAAAGTATTTTTGTATATTTTATTTGTAAGACAATTCTTTTGTGAAAATGTATTGGTTAAGTAAAAATATTTTCTGTTGATAACTAATTCTTAATTAAATGATTTGTTTTGTTCACACCTTAAGTGTTCAATAATCTAGAGAAATGGGATTTTACGATTAATATTCGTAATCGTGTATGTTTATCGTAAAACGTTTTTCTACATTTTGTTATTATCAAAACATTGAGAGGTCGAAAAATATAAATAACGTTTTTAGACATTATTTGTATTAACACATAGATCTACGTGGTCACATATTAACACGAACTTGAAACTATATTTAATATGCATAAGAGTATGTATATTATCACAAGTAAACATTCACGACACGGGGCCCCTGTTAATTAAATTGCGAGTTTAAGTTAACGGGAAAAAGAAACACCAAGGACGTTTGTGTCTTTTGTTTTGGACGGCCAAAAGAGGTGGGAAATGGGATGAGAGAATTCAAACGATTTGAATCAATTTAGAATTACGGTAAGTCTAACATTGTTGACTGATGAATTTTGGCTATAAAATAAAATCCATTCTTTTATCATAACCTTGTCCTAAAAATCTCTCTTCTCTCCTATTTTTCCTTGGGCGGCCAAAAAACCTTAATAAACCACCATCATCTCGTACGTTTTTGTAGGTTTTGATACATTGTTCTTATACCTATCTTTTAAGTTGATGGGTGATAATACTAGGTCTTTGATAAAGAGGACTAGCTAATCGGTTTTTACATAAAGTGTTGGTGCAGACTTGCTTAATGTTGGGACAACATTGACTAAGATCTCCTTTATGTTTTAACGATGACAAATAAACGTTAGCAACACTTAAAATAACAAACGATAGCCAAAATCCGTAAAACGGAAATAGTGCTTATGGCGCGCTGGTCACGTGTCAACATGTGGCCAACGCGCCACACTCGAATTCCGCTTTACGGAATTTTGCTCGTCAGCTTTCCTCTTACCTGACACATATAGATCTTTCAATAACGGTATGTACATGATACTTGAGCAGTTAGAAACACTTGAAATGAGGTTTAGACTTAGAGAGGAGATAAAACAAGTCCTCCTGTTTTTCAACAAAACGCCAACTCATTATCTTTATCAAACGCCTCTAGCCAAGGTCGAAACTTCTTTTCTAAACCTAGTATAAACATACTTTCAACATACCATCAAACAAAAGTGTTGGGACAACATTGACTAAGAACACCTTTATGTTTTGACGATGACAAATAAACGTTTGCAACACTTAAAATAACAAATGATAGCCAAAGTCCGTAAAACGGATACAGTGCCTCTGGCGCACTGGTCACGCATCAGCACGTGGCCAGCGCACCACTCACGAATTGCGTTTTACAGAATTTTGCTCGTCGGCTTTCTTCTTACCTGACACATGTGGATCCTTCAATAAAGGTATGTACATGATACTTGAGCAATTGTGAACACTCCAAATGAGGTTTAGACTTAGAAATGAGCAAAAACAAATCCTCCTATTTTTCAACAAAACGCCAACTCATTTCTTATATCAAACGCTACTAGCAAAGGCCGAAACTTCTTTTCTAAACCTAGTATGAATATAATTTTAACATACCATCAAACAAAAGTATTCATTTAACCTTAATCCGAATTTACATTATTCATAATCACGTAAAGGGTTTTACTCCCTTATTGGTCAAACTAAGTCAAAGGTCACTTTGCGTAAATGCATCCTCTCCTGTTATGAGATATGCTTTACTTGAGATGTGAAGCACTTAGCTTGTTTGCATCAAAATGATTAGTGATCGAATGCATTGTTGATAATCATGGATTAATTAGTCTTAATGACTATTTGAGTTTGTGGTAATTGAAGGTTAATTATGCTTTGATCCTTCTTACCTTGTCTACACAAATGCTTTACAATCTCACACATATTCCTCGCATATCACATACACCTCACTTCTCACTTAAACATCCCCTAATTAGTTAATCCTTTTTTCCTAAAACAAATGATTTTTCTCACCTTCTCCACACAATCTAAACACTCCTTCCCATTTCTCAAATCATCCCCTAATTAGCATTACCCAAGTCTTTTCTCCATTAATGGCAATATCATTAATCCCATAATCAATCCTTTGATTATTCCTATATTCATCATCTTCTTCACAACTACAAGCCTTAAACCTTCACCACTTAAACCTTGGGTAATATACAGAGGTTACTAAAGTTTACAAAAATGTTCGCCAAAGTAACTAGAGTTTCATTTTGTTCACTAAGGTTACTAAACTTATAAGAAGCATACCTCACTATAATTTCAGTGTTATTCGAGTAACCTGAATACATATTTTTGATAATTTAAGTAACATAAATGTCGCATTTTTACAAGTTAAGTGATGTTTACGTATATTTCATAACTTTAGTAACCTCAAAGTCATGTTTACTTGTAGTAACCCAAGTGAACAATATGAAACTCTAGTTACTTAGGCAAACTTTTTTGTAAACTTTAGTAACCTCCGTATATATTAACCCCTTAAACCTTCCTCAAAACTTATCCTCGTACTTGAAAACTCACATTCCCTTACACGTTGTATCTTCTTGTACTTCTTATCCCTTAACATTTCAAGATAGACTCCTGTACATCACATCACAACATTATCTACCACACATTCCCTATTCATTCTCTTCTTCATCTCTACACCTACACACACACACTCATTTGAATTTCAAATTACACACACACACTCAAAGCTTCCTTCATACTCTTCTCCTATACACACACTCACACACTTCTAGATTTGAAATTCAAATCCTCAAACACACACCAAACTTATCCTAAACACTCCTACCCTTCCTAACATTTGAATTTCAAATTTTAAATGTTAGGCTCCCTTCCATCACATCACCATTACATCTAATTTAACTCATATCTATCTCACTTCAACTCACACCCATATCCTTAGATTCAAATTTTAAATTTAAATTTGAAACTTTAGGCTCCAAAACATCAAATCATGTCAACTCATATCCAACCAATCTTTATCCCACATGTTGATATTTAAATTTGAAATTCAATATATCCCTCCCAACATCTACATTTCCTCTCCAAACAAAGGAATATTCCTTTAGTATATTCTTTATTCCTTTGGCATATTCCTTCTTTCCTAATTATGCCAACTCTTGCACTTAACCATGGTCAATTTCTAACTAAGCCAAATACATGTGAGGAATACCCAAACATACCCTTTGTCTAATAGTTCTTACCTATCTCCTTAAAGTTGGACAAACATCCCCAAATCTTCTTTTTATTACTTCACAAATGTTTTTATCAAATGGCTATTTTAGTTGGTTGACCTTAAGTGTAAGAATAATGAAAAGGTCAAAGCGTGAAGTATAATTGGGGGTTTAGCAAGAACAGGTATTTAAAACGTCAAAAACTTAAAAAACCAATATGGGTGTCTAACGGCGCGTGAGCAGCGCGCCACACTCGAAATGGTTTTTACCATTTTAGGTTTTTGGCCTATAAATACCCCTCCTTGGCTCATGTATTCCTCACCTTTTGTCATTCTCTTTTTTCCTCTCTTTTCTCTTCTCTTACCCTCTAAGTCTAACACATCTTGTGTTTTTATCTTCTCATCTATCATTCTATTGAAGAACACATCTCCCCAAGAGAGAGACAGAAGTACCTAATCCACACTTGTATGTTATTAGTTGAGGGTCTTCTTTCTTATACCCTTTCTTTTAGGATTGAGTCTCTAGGTTAGGTTAGGACTTGGTTTGAACAAACAACTATCATTCAATTTGGTTGAAAGGGAAGTCTTGTATCTTAGTGATAAAGCCTAGATTATTGGGGATCTAGTTGGGGTTTTAGTAAGCTTCCAAGGGGAAGTTATTAGTGGTCCTAGTTAATCTTAGTGATCCTAGAATAAAGTCAAATCACGGGTTCTTAGGGGTGGATTCCGAGGGCAAAATATCGCATGGAGTAGCTCTTCTTAGTGAGTGTCAATCTTAGTGCATATCGGTGGAGTGAAGTTGTAATACAGTATATAGTCCACCATAAGGATTATACTAGAGTAATAGTATAGGATTTGTGGATTCATGACTGGATGTATGGACGGTATAAACCCCCCATCCCGAACCTGTATATATTGTAGTCTCTCTCTCTATCTCTCTATCTACTTGTTGTTCATATAGCTAAGTAGATCTATACACCACTCTGTTTCTTTGAGACTTGAAGTTTTATAAACTTTGAAGAAGTCAAAAAGATCATATTCACCCCCTTACGATTCTACAATTCGTATCAGAGCAGTTTACTCAAGTTTCAAGCGTTAAAGTTTCCTGAGAAGTCATTTTAAGTTGAAAACTTCTTTTTCGAAAATTCGAAAACCTAACTCCGGTTTTTAAAAAAGTTTCGGAAAAAAGAGGATGGGTATAAGATAAATAAATAATAATAAAATAGTGTTAAAAAATTTTATATGATGGTTGTTATTATTGAGAATATAAATAAATTATATATAAATAGAGAAAAAAAACTAAAAAAAAAAAGATAAAATAATAATAAAAAAATAATTTAAATATAAAATATATAGAATATAAAACCACACTCACAAACTGCACTCAACAAACTCCCATCCACCCCCCTCGTTAATCCCCTTCCCTCTCTCCCACCACAAAAAATCATAAGCAAACAAACAAGCCATTCCCCCACGCCCTCCCCTCACCACCCCTCAACGCATCCGATAGCTTTAATTAGATCAGATTATATACCTTATAAAACTATACTTGTTCACCCTTGTATACCGACGAAGTCCTCCAAAAACCACATTTATAACAGTAACACCAACCTTATACACGTTGATAACCCCACACAAAACCAAATTCAAGGTTGGGAGAATGGGTTAACACCAGCACACGGGTCCCACAATGGTATTGTACGGGATTGATAGGAAATTAACGTTAGATTATAGCATTAAGTCTAACGCTTATTTGAGGCAGTATATAAAAGTTTTTAAGTTTGAAAATATGTTTTTCCAAGTTTTTTTAAGTCACCATTAAATTGAGGTGTTTACAAAAAGGCTACCAGAGCTTATATCATAAGCCTCTTGTAATCGTTGAGTGTTAGTGTCAAAAAGAGTGTCATTAGTGTAGTTTTAAACAGCTTTCCACAAGTCCTTGAGTCCTTTGACTTTTGAGTCATAACCACCAAAGATTTAAGTTCATTTTAAAAGCAAAAAGTCCCTTCTATCACATCTCCAAATTCAGCAATATAAAGTGTATTTGGGTTATTAAAATTGGTGCAATAAGTCCATTTCCATATGTACTTATCTGTTTCAAACTTTTCTTTTTTTATTGAGCTTATTTGACAGTCTTAAAATAAGCTTGTCACAATTAAGCACATGTCTTGGCTTAATTTCCTCCCCTGGGCAAAGGGGTGACATTTCAAAGCCCTCTTTTTCTAGCTTTTACTAGTGAATTTAAGTCCAAGCTTTTGGCTATTCTTTAGAGCCAATAAGCTCCTTTGATAAATATTCCTCATTTCAGCCTTAAAAGCACCTCTTTGATAGCTTATTTTTAAGCCAAGTTTTTGTCCCTAAGCTTAAATTGTACACCAACAGTACTAACTCTTTAGTTAGTACTGTTGAGGTATTAAGCCACTTTCTTGGCTTATTGAGCTTATTTAATGAGCTTAATTGTGTTCCTAATAGCTTTTAGTTAGTATGTTAATGATGTTTTTGCTATTTTCCATTTCCTTCCTCCTCCTTTGAGCCATTATTTAAGTGTTAACAGTTGTACCCGTAAGCATTTTAGGCCTTATTAAAGCGTAGTTTAGGCTTCAGTCACTTAAGCTCTTTTTTTTTACTTATTTAGTTTTAGAAATTTGCTCAAAATGCTTATCTAGGTTAGTCCTCTTTTAGCTTTATCCATTTTTAGTTTCAGCTTATTAGTCCAAATGTCCTAAAGACTTAGTCATTTTTGCCCTCTAGCTTATTTTAAGCAAAACTGTCGTTTTAAAAAGCCCATTTTCAGCTTATTTATAAGCTTTCACGAAAACTTGTAGTTTTGAAAGTTGTTAAGCTCCAAAAGCTTAACAACTTTGTTTCACAAAGTTTTTCCAAAAAAAAGGGGAAGACAAGGGGTGACCCGGGTGAGCAAGACTCGAACCCGGGCCTCTACCCTCGATACATCCCCTTTAACACACATAACCACTTTTAACCCGCTGCGCCCTTGGGACTTTTACGTTAGTATCTCAAGGGCCTTGGTATTTAAGGGTGTTTTTGGCTTTTTAGTCAATAAGCTGTTACAGCTTATTTACGGGCTTATTTATAAGCAAACTTTAGGCTTCTTATTTTTCGTAGGTTTATTATAGTGTCTAGTATTTTTAGTAAAATTTTCAGAATTTTTCAAAGTCGTTTAGTATTTTTTATAATTAAAGTTCGGTTAACAAGGTTAAAAAATTCGAGAGGAAGAGACAATGAACAAGGAGCGAAATAGTCCAGCGCGCGCGAGAGAGAGATGTGGAGGGAGGCATGTATTGGGACTGATTGCAAAGAATAGGGTTAGAGTGTATAGAGTGATTCACTTATCTTAATACGTAGGTTAGTTACGAAGGATGGTAGTAAGCGGAACACACTGAACTTTGTGGCACACTTATGGTAGACACGAGAAAAAGAGTATGATGACTAATATCACACAAGTAACATCACATCGTTATACAGTACAGTAAGACTCTATTACTAAGCATCACTTAGTAGTTCTCCCGGAGAGGCTCCGATGTTGTCAGCGTGCACAATCACACTCGACTCATCTCTGCTCTTTTTTCTCTCTAGTTCTTTTGAGAGGTTCTCCTAACGATCTCTTCTCGAGTTTCATCTAATCCTTTTATCATTCTTCGTTATTTGTTCCCTAGAGTAGTTTAGAATTGAAAATTTCTTCGTAGGGTTAATTTTGAAGATTTTAGGTTTTTGCCCCTTTGTTCGGGATTCGTGCTCTCGTTTTTTTAGCTTAATTTCATAATTTTTAGGATTTTCTTAAACGTTTTTGTTTGTTATTGCTTAATTTAACTTTCCACACTCTCAAATCATTTTTCTCATTCAAACTCCAATCTTCCGACTGTATCGATTTTCCAGCACAGCCTCGTTGGGGATAAACGACCCGGGAACATTCTATACTACTTCTCGGTATCATTGATTGTGTTTTAGATTACACTTACTATATATATTTTATATTTTATTATATATTATATATATTTTAAGGTGTAGTTTGGCA
This sequence comes from Tanacetum coccineum, assembly GCA_026074375.1. Classification (NCBI taxonomy): domain Eukaryota; kingdom Viridiplantae; phylum Streptophyta; class Magnoliopsida; order Asterales; family Asteraceae; genus Tanacetum; species Tanacetum coccineum. The sequence continues at coordinate 29,522 of BQNB010025893.1, forward strand.
CCAATCAATTTTTGGCGCCGCTGCCGGGGAGGCTGTGATACCGACTATCGTTGCGTTTGGCATTTGTGTTTGAATCTGTGAATATTTTCTTTTATAAAAATATAAAAAATAAAAAATATTTTTCATTTTCTTTTAGTATAATTATCATATAAAAACAAAAGAAAAACCAAAAAGATAAAAACATTGTCTTTAATTATCAATAAAATTCACAAATTGGTAAAATACCCGCGCATATAATAGAGACACGCGCGCATGAGGTATATCAAAATAACTTCCGTGAATCAGAGTTGTTCCCAACACGAACAAAAGAATTTAAAAACTTGTCATTTGGTCTTCTTACGACAGACGTCTCACCTTGAAAAGTTGAACAAAACTATAAAGTGGGTATAAGGAGGTTTGTTCCTAGGAACTAACGACCCGTAAGGAGAAATAAGCCTTTGCGCTATTCCTACTCCATCGCTCAACACTGTGCGTTTACCTTTTGAGAGCTAAACCGTGAAGATTAAGTAGATTATTTGGTTGAAGTTGTCTTATCTCATTGTCCCGGTCAAATACATTTGGATTAAATCATTGAAAAACAAAAAAAAATTAGTGTAAATTTTTCTTTTTATATTTCTATTTTTGTGCATGCGCACTCGTTCTCAAGCCCGTAGACGTCGACAACCACAAGTCCGACAACCTTCTGTTGAATCACCAAATCTTGAAAAACCAAATAACAATCAAGAAACTTCATCCACCTTTAGTTACGATGGCGAATAATCAACTATGGCGCAATTGCTCGAAGCACCCCCGAGGGTTACACAGAGGATGCCATCTGTTTCCCGAAATTAACCCCGAAGCGAACAACTTTGAGATCAAGCATGTCAACTTTAATTTGTTCAAAACAAGCAATTTTTTGGACACATAAAGAAGGACACCACATGGCCCCACTAGCCCGATATTTCAACTAGAATCACTTCTACGATGAGTTCCCCGAAACCGTCCCGAGTACGTCGGTAAAGCTTATGCTTATCTTCCATTTTCCCCCTCGAGGGAGCAGCCCGATTTGGCTTGAAAAAGAGCCCCCTCGATTGATTCTTACATGGATGAACTGTTTCGAAATTCATATAACAAAATCTTCCCTCCCTTTAAAACAACAAATCTTCAAAATGAAATCACGAGATGTCAAACAAAAATATGAAACGATTTTAACCGAGGCTATGGACCGATTCAATGATCTACTTAGGGGAGATGCCCGCAGCAGGGTTTCAAATTGCTCAACTCGATACATTCTATAATGCCCTCAATCACAGATCCAAGATTCATGAACTCCGCTGCGGGTGGTAACTTTTTGGATAAAAAGGCTCGAAATGGCCTAAAAAATCATCAGAGAGCAAGTCCCAAGTTCTCAATCCACGAAGCAAGGCCATCTGTGTTCCAAAGTGAGTACGACTCTTTCTAAACCATTCAGTTTCATCCGATGTTTGCTGAGCTGAAAGACAATGGTTAGAGCGTTGATTCTCGATAAGAAAAACCAAAACTCCACTCACCCGATTATATACGTAAAAGCAGTCGAGCAAAGTGTGTAACTTACGGGGTGTCACTCTTCCCAAAATTGTCCAGCCAGCCTCCAATGAATATCGTGACAACATCCAAGAATACGTGTCACAAGCCAACCTCAGTTAACTGACACCAAGGGAATGCCAGTTTCCGACCTCGATGGTTCTAACCAGTCGACCACCCGGTTTTTCCTCCTATGCAAAACCATCAAAACAACCAAAATCGGGGGATCAATTTCAACCAAAATCGGGGAAACAATTTAAACCAAAATCGAGGTAATAATTTCAATCAAGGACAAGTTTACCAACCTCAGATCAATCAACCCCCGACTTTTCAAGCTCCACCATACCAAGCTCCCGCTCCAGCTCATCCAACACCAGGTGTGTCTAAGTCCGATTTTGATAACTACGTCAAAGCTAATGACGCGGTTATGCAAAATATGCAAAATCAAATGACAAATATAACGGACCTGATCAACAAATCGTGAATAGTAATACTGCTTCTACTTCGGGCTCGGGTTCTCTTCCAAGCAACATCATTTGCTACCCAAAGGGATGTGAAAGCATCACTACGCCGAATCGGTGGTTTTCCAGAATGTGACCTCAAACTTTTTTTTCCTCCTCCTAAAGAGACGGAAAATGAAACCCGAGGTGACAAAGGATTACGATGCAACCAAGCACCAAAAACATCCAACCTCCTTTGTCCCAAACTAAGGACCAAATTAGGTGAGCCCGTTGTTGTTTTCCAAAGACTAAACAACCTTGCCTTACCTTCAAAGGGCCTGACAAAGAAAAGTTTCCGTGAAAAAAGAAAGTGATCTTTTAGCTTTTCAAAATTTATGGATAATTTTCAGAATCTCCATTTCGCGCTAAGTTTCCAGCGACGCTCTCCTACACTATCCCAAATGTGCACCAATGTTAGAAACTCCTCATGACATGATAAGATAAATTGGAGGTTTTGACAAATGACAACCGGTAAACGAAATTGCTCGGCGGTTATCCTAAAAAAGATTCCCAGAAACATGGAGACCCTGGAGATTTTCTTATACCGTGTGATTTACCGGAGATGAATGAATGCTAGCCTTAGCCGAGTCCCGGTGAACCTACTCCCTCTCAATTTTGGAAAGAATAAGTCACCCTGCTTGACTCAAACCCGAATGATACTTGAACTTGCCGACCGAACGATTTCGTACTCCAACCGCTATTCGGCCGAGGATGATTTCCCGTAACAGTTGGAACGTTCTGCATTCCTACCGATTTTGTGGTCGTTGATTACTTGCCCGAACCTCGCTCCCTTAACGTAGACGACCTTTCTTGCGGACGGCACGGAGCCTTAATATAGAGTTCACGTGAACAAATGACCCTTCACTGATGACCAATCCGTGACCTTCAAAGTTGGGTGATACTAAAACTCTCTCCTACAATATCATTGAAATGGTTAACCGAGTCGATGGTTATTGACATGCTTTGGAAGAATAGGTCAAGAAGTACTTCAAATTTCTGAAAGTGGCAATCCCACTTCTACTTCGGGTCTTACGATCGATTCTCGCTCTCCATCTTTCACTCCCTTCGGAGGAAGTGATTTTCTAATGGAAGAGATCGATGCATTTCTTGAACACGATGATTCAATACCACCGGGTGTTGATGGCATCTATGATTCTGAGGGAGATACTGTTTACCTTGAGGAGTTGTTAAGTGTGATCAATAGTGACCCAAATCTCCCTCCGTCACCAGTTTGTGAAATTAATGTGCCTGAAAAGGTTAAATCTTCATGTGAAGAATCCTCCCACCTGATACTCCAAGATTACCATCCCATCTTGAGTATGCGTTTTTGGAGGGTGATGAGCAAATTACCCATGCCAAAGTCGCTAAGAACTTTGAAAGAAATGAGGATAAAAACCGCCCTGATCAAGGTTCTCAAGTCACACAAACGTGCCATAGCTTGGAAGATTTCCTGATATTAAGGGATAGATCCATAGTTTTGGCACCCATAGATTTTGATGGAGGAAAAATGCCAAACCCGAAAGTTCAACATCATAGAAGGGTCAACCCCAAACCCAAGAGGTTATTAAGCAAGAAGTTTATCAAATTCTTGATGCAAGGGTTCATTTAACCCTACTCTGACAGCCCCTGGGTAAGCCGATCATTGTGTCCCGAAGAGGGAGCCTAACCATGTGAAAAATGAAGAAAATGATTAATACCCACAAGGTTGGTTTATTGGTAAGGCGAGTTTTGCATCGATTACCGAAAAACTCAATGATGCAACTCGCAAAGACCATTTCCTCCTTCCCGTTACCCTTTATGACCGAGATGCATGAAAGAATAGCCGGAAATGAGTACTACTCACACTGCTTTATGGACGGATCCTTCCGGCTACTTCAGATCCCGATTGACCACTTGATCAAAGAGAAGACTACCCTTCACATGCCCTTACGGGACATTCCTATCGTTCGCATGCCTTTTTGGGTTATGCAAATGCACCAGCATCCAAAGTGTATGGTTGCAATCTTTTCACGATATGATAGAGAAAACCAGGGAAGTCTTCATGTGATGATTTTCTCGGTTTTTTGTTGACTCTTTCTCTTCTTGTTGCCTTTCCCCTTTTAGACAAAAGCTCCAAAAGGTTGTGAAGACACCAATCTTGGTGCTAAATTGGGAAAGGTGCACTTTATGGTCCAAGGAAAGGCAATATCCTTGGTCATCAAGATTACTAAATCCGGATTTGAGGTTAGATAAGGAAAAATTATGTCATTGCAAAATTGCCTCCCCTCCACTACCGTGAAGGGTATTCGACATTTTCTTCCTCGGTCACTGCCGGATTCTAACCGACATTTATTCAGATTTTTTCCAAAATCCCGCCCCGCCTATGACTCCACCACCTTGAAAAGAAACTCTGTTTATCTTCTCGAAGGAGTGCATCGTAAGCATTTGAAACCCTTAAGATGAAGTTAACCCAAAGCGTCCCAATTTCTAGTTGCACCCGATTGGGACTTGCCCCTTTGAAATCAATTTTGTGATGCAATGTGATTTTGTTGTGGGGCAGTCCTCGTGCAACTAAGACCAAGCACTTCCAGCCGATACACTATGCAAGCAAGACTATGACCGAGGCTCAGGCACATTACACTACAACGGAAAAAGAATTACTTGCCGTAGTGTATGCTTTCGAGAAAGTCGGGCCCATATCTTGTCCTTGTCCAAAAAGCATAGTGATAACAGGACCACTCGGCTCTCATGTACTTTGCTTGCTAAGCAGGAAGTCTAAGGCCCAAGATTGCACCGTTTGTGATTTTGTGTTGCTGCTCCAAGAATTTGATGCCGCTATCCAGATAAAAAAAGGAGCAGAAAATCATCTCGCCGCAGACCACCTTCTAGACTTGAAATTCCCATCAAAGTGAGCTCGTAAAAAGGAAATTACGGAACCATTTCCCTCTCGCGACACTTGGGATGGTTTTACCTTCGGGTGATGATAATGCCCCATGGTTTGTGGATTTTGCAAACTACCATGCGGGAAATTTGTGATCATAGGGATGTCGTCCCAACAAAAGGAAAGTATTTTCAAGGACGTCAACACTACTTTTGGGACACCCCTTCTATTCAAGATCAGTGCAACCAATAATTAGCGTTGGTTTTCGTCGGCAAGAAGCTTTTGACATTCGTACAGCTTAGCTTGCACAATACCCAAGCCGGGGACACTAACGTGCCAATTACACAGCTAAAAAGGTCATTCGCTTCAGGTTTTATATTGGCCCACATCTACAAGGATGCCCACAGACTTTGTCAACCGTTTGTGACATTTGGTCACACGTCAAGGCAAAATTTCGCAACGTGACAGATGCCAAACAAAACTCTATCCAAGTTTGCGAAATATTTGAACATGTTGCAGTGACTTATGGGGGCCGTTCCCCGTCTTCAAGAGGGAACAAATAAATACTCGTGCAGTCGATTATTAATCAAAATGGAGAGGGCCAAAAGCGGCTCCCCACCAAAAGAATGCCCCTAGTTGTTTTGTAAGTTTCTTAAATATCTCTCTTCTCCGATTTGTTGCCCCCTCCGTTGCAATCATCAGTGATCGCGGAACCCATTGTTGCAATGACCAATTTTCAAAGGACATGCTAGAATAAATACGGAGTCCCTCATCGTCTCTCCCACCGCTTATCATCCAAAACAAGTGGACAAGTTGAGGTAACTCAATCGTGGTTGAAAGATTCTGTAAAGGACTGTGGGCGAAAATCGTGCTCTTGTCGAAATAAATTAGATGACCTACTTTGGCTTTCCGCACAGCTTACAAGAACACCCATCGGGTACTTCCAATAAGTTAGTGTACGGGAAGGCAATTCATCTTCCGAGCGAAGCTCGAGATCAAAGCTTACTGCCCTCAGCATCCAAACTTTGTTATCAAAGACAGTCGGGTGATCACAGAAAAGAGATCAACTCAATGAACTTAAATGAACATCGTGATCATGCCTATGAAAACTCTTTGATCTATAAAGAAAAACAAAGAGACTCCATGACACAAAATCAAAAATCACGCTTATTTCACGTCGGTGATCGAGTCCTCCTCTTTAACGTCTATATTGAAGATTTTTCTCAGGGCAGGCTTAAGACCCCTGGAAGTGGACCATTTTACTGTAACTCCTAGTTTTTCCATAAGGTGCACTGTCGAGGTTATCCCAAAACTCCGGCCAAATTCCCAAAGTTAATGGTCACGTTAAAACACTATCTTTGGAGGGACAATACCCAACCGAGGTTGTCCCGACCTCCAGACGTAACCCAGGGACTCAACAAATTCGGGGAGACGGGTCAAGCATAGCACCTTAACAAGCGCTTCAATGGAGGGGCACCCCATGCGTATCAGTATATAAATATTAATTTTTTGTGTGAGGAGGCTTACAATATTCCATTACCCCGTGTTTAGTCCATTTTTGATTGTGCTTGGTGGTTGAATCTCCATATTTCCCGATTGTGAAGACTCCTCCTGCTCCCGCAGGATCCACATGATTTCATATCCTCAGCTTCATTTTGGAATCCATTATCCAAATCTAAGCGGACTAACGTTTTAATCTTTAGGCTCCTTCATAAACGTCCGAAGATTTGCGTAGGAGCCCCTTTAAAACATCGAGGACGATGTTTAGTTCTAGTATGGGGGGGAATCTTCGATTTGATTTTGCCTGCAGCCGTTGTTATCACGTAATCCCGTTTTTACCACCAAATTTTTGCAAAAATACCAAAAAAAAAATAAAAATTTCAAAAATAAAATAAGTGTTTTGTCACAGTTTTGACTTTCCTAATGTATAAGTTAGAATAAAATTTTTTGACTTCGACGGCGTGTTGAGCCCTACAAGTTCCCACAACTTACCGTCTTTAGCTAAGTCTTTCCAACGAATTCGATTGCTTCGAAATTTAATAAGGTGAAGATCAAGAAGGATAGAGTTAAATATAAGTTTATGTGCTGAGCAAGATTCTTCTAAAACTTATATGAGTAACTTGTGGCTTTTTCTCCCATTAGCTTCTAATCCACCTAATCATACGTGCTCAATTCAATTCAACTAAGTCAATCGATGTTTTTAGAAAAAGCTTCAAATTTGTAACTTGATTCTTTAAAGCGAGATTTTTCTGTTCTTAGTAATTTGAAAGTTAAAATGCCAAAGAAGCATGAATGAAATATGAATGCAAAAATGCATGAATATTGAAATTATGCCAATGAAGCATACATTTGATTATATGGAACAAGTAAAAGATGTGTCATGATATCCCACTCCGCTAACCACGAGGTGGGGGTTCAAACTAAGACATCTTTACTTCTAGGGATTTGGTGTGTTGTGATATCTCACCAGGAAGCGAGGTCTAGGTGAGGGTTCAAACTAAGACACTTATCCTTAGCCATAATAGGAAGAAGGTGTTGATGTGATTTCCCACTACGCTAGTAACGGGGTGGGTTTTCAAACTAAGAACACCGGTCGTTGGTTGTGATATCCTACTAGGGAGCGAGGCCTAGGTAGGTGTTCAAACTAAGCAACGCATTCCTAGCTTTAAGAACTTATGATTATAACGATGAAAATGTTGCAAAAAGTTCTACAGTTAAAATTTCGTTCTTTAAAATCAAGTTACCGATCCCTACTAAGTTTGTTGCCTTGAGCATGATTTCCGCTCTTGAATTACACTAAGGAAATAAGTTGATCTATGTTGAGATAAAATGAGTACACACATTTAAATCATATATTCATGTTGGATAAAAAGTTCACGAGTCAAAAGTATGAGTGCTAACAATTTTAGACTTATATTGACAAATGATCTTGTTTAATTGCTGGTTTGGAACATGAAAAAATCAGGGACGATAAATTTATCCTCAGGACATCCGTAGATTATTCTATGGGCGTTTCTCATTCTATGATCCCAATGTTGATATAATAAAGGAAGTCAAACAGTTTTAGTCTAAAAAAATATATATATATATATATATATATTAGGGATAGTTAGTGTATAGATAAAAAATGGTGAAAACGGGACTTGTCGAAGCTATTGATTCTTTAGTTCCCCTTGACGAACACTTAGCTACTTTTCGAGGTTATTAGACACGGGATTGAGATTCTTAGTTTTCCGTAAATGTTTTACTTCATAACAAGCGTGAGGAACAACGGCAATACCCTAGTATGGGGATTTTAGGTATGTGTTTAAATTTACTCATACCTTTTAACCTTAAAAACAAGTTAAAATAACAAAAAAACGGACCTTAAAATGTGCAAATATATGTTTTGTTTTGCTAATTGTGTTGTGCAGCACGATATCTAAGAAAAGGACGAAAAACAAAGTCAAAACGACAAAACCGGACACGGAATGGAAAAGTGGGAAAAAGACGAAGCAAATCGAAGCAAAAGGTAACCAATGTCGAAGTCAACCCCGACACGTCAAAAGTCAAGAAATCAAAGTCAGAAGAAATTAAACTTAGGGGACTGAAATTGCCAATTCCCCAAGGTTATATTCTTAAAGATTAAAGACAAGGGCTAATTTTGCAAATTAATTGAAGTAACAAGTGGGGGGGGGGAAACTGCCAAGTCCCCATACTTGTATTACACAAGGACCGACTTTGCAAAAACCTTATATGAGTTGAGGGGGCTTTCATGCCCAACCCTCAAACTCATTTAACCAAAAGGACGAAAAGTGCAAAACTACAAATAACCCACAAGGACCAACTTGCCAACTTACCAAACCTTTACCCTGTCCCCTTCTTATAACATTTCCTCCCCCGCCCTTTTCAAACCCAAACCACTCACGCGGTCACTCCTTCCTCCCCTTTATCCTGCAAACCCAAACAACCCCATGAGTTAACATCACCCTCCCCCTCCACTACCACTTCTACCAAGACAAATTGCCAACTTGGCAATTTTACAACTTTCGAGCATGATGAAGGGTGGAGATGATGATCCGAACAAGCACAAAGGCAATCCAAGGACTAGGAATTGTTTGTGTTTCCTACACTCTCGCAACAAGCATAAGAAGGCTGTTTTGTGTCTTCAAAGTAACACACCCAAGTGAAGACAAGAAGGAGAACCCTAGTCGTTTTTTACTATAAGCCAATGTAAGCCCATTGTGGCAGGGCATGTAGTTTTTAATGTTTTAAGTTTTAGTTTTCAGTTTAAAGTCTTTCATGTACTTGTACTTCAATTTTTAATGAAATTCAGTTTTAGTTTTACATGTGTGTTCTAAGTTACAAATATCTCTTTAACCTTTAAGCTCTCATTATAAGCCATTTTACAACCTGTTCTTGAAAACCTTAAGAAAAATTCAAAAGAAAAGACAAAGTTACTGTATGATCAAGAATGGATGAATGAGCAATTTTTGAAGCTTATTTGGTATGCGTTAGTTTAACAGCTATTTATAAGCTTTGGTATGGTTTTTAGAGCTTAATTAGGTATCAAAAAACCCTGTTTTTGAAGCAAGGGTTTAGAGGTACATTCTTTAAATATTGCTTAAAAAGTACTATAAGCAATTGCTTATTGCTTAACTTAGCTTATTAATGTTTTTGGTGGCTTATTTTTTTCACTAATGCATAAAGTGTCCTTTAGTGCTTTCATTATCAACTTCTTTTTGCCCCCAACTGCCTAATTTAGCTTATTATAGTCCTATAGCTTATCAGATTGCTATAAGCATGTTATTTGATACTTTTTATTTACCTTTTTATTGTTCAATAATGTTTAAAAGTAGAAGTACCTTTAAAATTTAGTTTTACTCACTTCAGTTTTATATAGTTTTAAAAGCACTTTTCAAAATTAAGGGGTGTTTTGGGTTAACAATGAAAAACGGGTCAAAAAATGGTTTGGTATGGGTTGTGGTAATTAAGTTAGATTTAGCTTAAGTATTAAGCTTATTTGAGGCTGTTTTTAAAGTTTGTTTTAATTTGAAAATTGTTTTTTCAAAGTTATTTTTTATTAAGTCACAATTGGAAACTAGTGGTGTTTAAAAAAAAATGCCCCAAGAGCTTAATTCATAAGCTCTTGTAATCTTGAAGTTGTTAGTGTCAAAAAGAGTGTCTTAGTGTTTTAAAACAGCGTCACAAGTCCTTGAGTCCTTTTGACTTTTTGAGTCAAAACCACCAAAGTTTTAAGTTTCAGTTTTTAAAAGCAAAAAGTCCCTCTTTCATTCTCTAAAATCAGCAAGTTTAAATGTGTTTTGGGTTCTTAAAATTGGTGCATAAGTCCATTTCCTAGTGTACTTAATATGTTTCAACTTTTCTTTTTTATTTGAGCTTATTGACCAGCTTAAAATTAAGCTGTCAAATTCAGCACTTGTCCTTGGCTTAATATTCCCCACGTTGCAAAGTGGGTGATTTTATAAGCCCCTCTTTACTAGCTTTCTAGTGAAATTAAGTCCAACTTTTGGCTTTTTTCGTAGAGTGGGGGGGGGGAGGTTAGGAAGCTGGCTGGTGGTTAATTTCCAGGGTCACATGGGGAGTTCACAGGCCTTAAAACGCATCTTTGGATGGCTTATTTCTAAGCAAGATTTTTTTTCCCTAAGCTTAAATTTACACCAAACATACAAACACTTTAGTTTGTACTGTTGAGTATTAAGCCACTTTCTTGGCTTATTGAGCTTATTTAATGAGCTTAATTGTGTTCCTAATAGCTTTTTAGGTTAGTATGTTAAGATGTTTTGCTTATTTTCCATTTCCTTTGCTTATTTAAGTGTTAACAGTTAGTACCCTTAAGCATTTTAGCCTTTTAAGCTTAGTTTAGGCTTCTGTCACTTAAGCTCCTTTTTTTAGCTTATTTAGTTTGTAGAATTTAGCTCATAATGCTTATCTAGGTTAGGTCCCTCTTTTTAGCTTATCAGTTTAGTTTCAGCTTATTAGTCCAAATGTCCTAAAGACTTAGTCATTTTTTACCCTAAGCTATATTTTAAAGCAAAAACTGTCGGTATTTAAAAAAGCCAATTTTAGCTTATTTTATAAGCTTTTCACTAAAACATGTAGTTTTGAAAGTGTTAAGCTCCAAAAGCTATACAACTTTGTTTCACAAAGTTTTTTTCCAAAAAAAAAGGGGGAAGACAAGGGGTTACCCGGGTGAGCAAGACTCGAACCCGGGTCTCAACCCTCGATACATCCCCCTTTACACACACCACTTACCGCTGCGCCCTTGGGACTTTTACGTTAGTATCCCAAGGGCCTTGGTATTTAAGGGTGTTTTTGGCTTTTTAGTCAATAAGCTGTTACAGCTTATTTACGGGCTTATTTATAAGCAAACTTTAGGCTTCTTATTTTTCGTAGGTTTATTATAGTGTCTAGTATTTTTAGTCAACTGTTTCAAGAATCTTTTCAAAGTCTTTTAGTATTTTTTTATAATTTAATTAATTTCGTTAAAAGTTATAAAAAAAATTCATAAAAAATACAAAAATATCAAAAAAAAATATTTTTCTTTTTTAGAAAATTTTATTTAGTCATATAGTTTGTAGGAAAAATATAAAAATTTTGTAGGTCCGTTTTTATTAACTTTTATGATTTTTTAAAGACGGCTCGGTGGCGGTTTTTGTCTTGACTCGTTTTTGGAGTCAAACGACCTCCCGTTTTTCATCTAGCCTTTTCATTCCTAGTTATTTGATCCCTAGAGAAGTTTAGAAATGAAATTTCTTTCTCGTAGGGATAATTTATGAAGATTTTTAGGTTATTGCCCCTTTGTTCGGGATCGTGCTCTCTTTTTTTAGCTAATTTCATAATTTTTTAGGAATTTTCCCCTAAAACTCTTAAACGTTTTTGTTTGTTATTGTTTAATTTAACTTTCCACACTCTCAAATCATTTCTCTCATTCAAACTCCAATCTTTCGACTGTATCGATTTTCCAGCACAGCCTCGTTGGGGATTAACGACCCGGGAAAATTCTATACTACTTCTCGGTTTTATTGATTTTGTTTCTAGACTATTCTTACTATATATATTTTATATTTTATTATATATTATATATATTTTAAGGTGTAGTTTGGCATCAATCAATTTTTGGCGCCGCTGCCGGGGAGGCTGTGAAAACGATTATCGTTACGTTTGACAATTTGTGTTTGAATCTGTGAATATTTTCTTTTATAAAAATATAAAAAATACAAAAATATTTTTCATTTTCTTTTATTAGTATAATTATCATATAAAAACAAAAGAAAAACCAAAAAGATAAAAACATTGTCTTTAATTATCAATAAAATTCACAAATTGGTAAAATACCAAAATATAATATTCTCAACTGAGGTATTATCATAATAACTTCCGGTGAACTTGTTGGTTCCCAACTCGAACAAAAGATTTAAAAACTTGCCATTTGTGTCTCTTACGACGTACGGCTCACCTTGAAAAGTTAAACAAACTATAAAGTGGGTATAAGGAGGGTTGTTCCGAGGAACTACGACCCGAAAGGAGAAATAAGCTTCGCGCTATTCCTACTCCTCCGCTCACCTGTGCGTTTATCTTTTTGAGAGCTACCGTGAAGTAAGTAGATTATTTGGTTTAAGTTGTCTTATCTCATTGTCCGTAATATAGGATTTCCCCAACTAACAAGAATATTACTTTATGGATCGTCGTCATTAAGTAAATCTTGTAAGTGATTTTATTTACTAAATCCTTAGACTTGAGATGCAAGTAGGTCTTGCATGTGTGGATAATCCTTCTTGATCTAGTTTAAGTTATCCTAAAAAAGGTGACTAATAAGGGATATTTCAGAAGTGATTTTGAAGCATGGTGATTAGACACTTGTAGTCAATAAAGAATTTGTTCCTACAATAGTTGAAGTATGATGCCACTGGACCCCTCGTAGAATTAATCAGATGTGTGTATAGCCGTACCCGAAAACTCATGTAGATATGTCTTATTGATTTTTGGTAATCTTGATTAGTTACATATACGAGAAACAGAATCGTTTAATAATGGAATGACTTTGATCCATATCCATTTTTAACACGGTATCTGAAACAAAGGGATTGTAAATTCATAAATCATTTATCTGTGTCTTTTTAAAACCACACTCGGATATTTCTGGGAGCATTGGCGTGTTGCTAGACACTTACCAATGTTATTATATTATTTATACATGTCTAAGTGGGAGCTGTTGGGATATGTTAAAGTGTAAATAATATGTGTCCGGAAACTTATTTGAGCCTACGGGGACGCATGTGTTAATAGGTAGAACAATGATTAACATATTAAAGTAATATATTAGTGTTTAATAAACGATTATAAATATATATTAGTTAAACGTTTAAATGTTAAACGTGAAGGACTAATATGCAAAAACCGAATAATGGAAATTTGCGGTTTTGCCCCTTGTTTCCTAGGCCGGTCGGTGCAACTAATCGCACAAGGATTGGGAGTGCTTGACGTTAGCCTATAAATAGAGGTTAGGGATTCATTGTTGAGAGACCTTGAAATATAATCCCTAAACCCTAGTCTCCATCTTCTTTTGTTTATTCGATTCAACCAAACTCAAAGGGTTTTGGTTCTTGTGTTTAGTTCGATCCAAGGGGAAAAACCACATGGGTTTCAATAGTTGATTTCTGGAGACGTGGTGGTTTTATTGCTTATCACTACTAGTACTAGCCATACTTTATTGTTTGCTAAAGAACATATTGTAGGTGTTGAAGTAGAGGATTGTACTTTGTCTAGTGGTAGGTGGATGTTTATACATACGCGTATATTCAAGAAGGTGTAACATTTATTGCTAAAAGGTACACATCTCTAATCTTGTTAATTATGAATTCTATACGTGTTTACTTTCCGCTGCGTACTCGTGTTTAATGGTTAATTAGATCTAAAATCCCAACAAAAACCAAATTGGTTAACCTAATAACCTATGCCATTCACCCCTCCCCACTCCCCCTCCCTCCCTTTCTTCGCGTTTCTCTAGGTATTGAACAAGAATGTCAGGCTGTGATGATTTAGTGAAGATTACTTTTGATATGGATGCTGAAGATCTGCTTCGATGCAAAAGTGTTTGTAAGTCATGGCTGTCTTTTATATCTAATCCTCAATTTGTTAAAACTCATTTGAAACACACTTGCATCAAAGATCAAAACAATCAAGAGTTTGCACATAAAAGAATAGTTATGCCATCACCTGAACATACGCCTGACGAGGGAGTGTACATCTTGGATAGATGGCATATTGTTGGTTCTTCCAATGGCCTTGTATGCGTCACTCCGGTAGAAGACCAAGTTTTAGTAACCAATCCTTCAACTAGGGAGGTTCGAAAACTCCCACCAGCCCCCCGAATTCCTAATTTTGTCATGGATAGACAGTACTTATGTTGGGGTTTTGGTCATGATTTGTCCACTGATGATTACAAGGTTGTTATGGGGACAACGTTGGGTAAGGCTGGGACACTTTTTCGACTTTTTTCATTGAAATCAAATACTTGGAAAGTTATCGCACAAATAAATTATAAACTTGTTGTTAGTAGTCGCTTTGGTTTCTTATATAATGGAGCACTCCATTGGTTTATGAAGGTTTGTAATACTAAGAAGAGAGTAATTCTTTCTTTTGATTTATCTCGAGAGGAATTCAAAGAAATCCCTAAACCTGACGACTCGATATATGTATGTGATTTCTTTAATAAACTCGGTATTCTCAAAGGATGTCTATGCATATTTCGCATCCGTATCCCACCACATAAGAGATGGGTGATGAGAAACAATAATGATAAAGAATATTGGTGCTTATGTGATGATGATTGTGAGATGGACAAGTTTGATATCACACACACGCTCAACTCTACCTCTTACTTTCCACACAATAATTGGTGGTTATCTGAATCAGATGGTGGTATATGTTTGGACAGCACCCGGAAATATATTGGTGCCCCTATATTTGTGAAGAGCCTTGTTTCTCCTCATCTTAATAAGAAACCAAGAAAAAAGAGGCACGCAAAGAATACCAAGAGAAATCTTAAAGCAGTTTCTAATTATGATGTTATTTCAAGGTCTTTTTCTTTTTCACTTGGGATACTTGGGAGAAAGCGAAAGACAAAAAACAAAATTTTGAAAGGTAAGATGTGCTCGACTGTTGTCAACTTGCCTTTTGATATTAAAATCTTTTGTGCTGCAATAACAGATTTAGTTTGAATTTTCATTTGCATTACTAAGGTTTCTAACTCGTAAATGAATTACCATTGCATGTCAACCCTTTCTAGGGTCTGCATCTTACTTGCACTATAATTCCTTTAATCTTAAACTTGTCTTTTTGCTCACTTCTCACTTTGTTTCTTTCTTGAATTGTAATTTGTAACTCTGTACTCACTTCTTGTTTTGTTTTCTTGGGGATATCTCTCGGCTCCATGACCAAGTCTGTTAGAGTCGTCAAGTTGAAATAACATTGTCATCTACTTTAGCAATTTTATAGTATCTTGTTATGATAGTTTTTAAGAACTTGGTTTTACTGGATTCAATAAATTATGTGTATCATGGGTTTCAAACATCTTTCTTTCAAATTGTTACTTGGTTGTCTTAAGATTTTTTTTTTCCGAGCTCAATGGTAACTTGATAGGCTTGTTTATTAACTCAATCTCAAGCTTAAAAACTCGCTTACAATTAAAGATTGTTTTAATGCTTAAAATAAAACTAAAGTTGATGCAACTTATAAGCTTAAGAAAGCTTGTTTAGGAACACACAACAATGTTTAAGAACATCTAGGCTTTGCTACAGTACTAACAAGTACTCGTAATAACTAGTTCATTACCATAATCTCAACCTATGTTTAAAGATGGTAACCTGAGTTTACTGAATGTTACTTAACATTTGTTGTAAATCTTACATAAAAAAAGAAATACATCTTGCTGAAACAAGCGTGGTAAAGAAACCGAATAAACTCAGATATAAGCACATATTACTATAAATAAGAGCTATAAAAAGAAACCAAAGATTATAAGGGTCTAGTTCGTAGATGGGTTTATGATTAGGATTTGGATTTGAATTTGGTTATGATTTGAATTTGGATTTAAGATATGAGAGAGAAAATATTATTAAAAGATGTATTATATAATAAAACTAGTTATAATACCCGTGCATGCACGGGTTTTTTCCAAAAATTTTGATTGTATTATTATCAATTAATTTTTTAAATTTTGTTCACAAAATATAGCAAAAGTTATAAGATGTATTCTATCAAACTCTTAACCTTGATCAACACATTTATACACATCCTATGTTGCACACATGATTAGAAGATGTCTCACATGTATACATTATACATAAGCTTTGCATCAAAAGCAAAAAGGAACGGGTTCATACCAGCTTTGATTCCCATGGTACATCTTTCTTGGGTTGTTGGACACCATGTAATGAGGATAATCCCTTCATCCAAACACTTAAAAAAATTCATTAGTTGTATCAAAATCCTACATGCAGGTTAGTAGTTTTAAAAAATGGGCAACTTAAGAAATCTCATAGAGATGGGCAACTAAATTAGCTAATTTAAGTCAGATCAAATTGGTAATATTTTATTTCATGATTGCTTGATAGTAACAACATTATAAATGATCAACCAAGTCTTCCAACAAAATGGATCCCTTTAACAACTAAAGCATAGTGTTAAAAATAATAATTAACAATACAGAGTGTTCATTTCGTTGTTTATGTACACAAAATAGTATCATGACATATTATTTAACTGTGCCAAAATAACATTAGCTATTTATGAAATTACAAGCATATCTACCTCCAATTGATGTCATATATTCAGATATTTCAGCCACAAACACAACTTTGATTGGCACTATTAGAAAATCTACATGTGATGGAACAAAATATATCCTAGTTGAACACTTTAGGCTCGTTCTAGTCTACGAATCCGACTTTAGAGACTTTCCAGCAGCTTAATTTGTATTTCAGGCTGATTATCTAGATGTACTTCCATAAGTAGCCTCGCATATATAGCAAAGATATGTGAATATCCAAAAAATAAAATAACAAACTGGGAACTCTAATATGGATATATGCGATAGTTATACTTGCACGGCTTTCAACCATTTTGATCAATTTCATTTAATTTCAAATATGAATCTTATTGCTGCACAAGAAAGTAGATGAGAAAATCATTTATTATTAGTAAGTATGCACTTAATAAGCAAACATCAAAAACCCATTAACAATGTAATTTATATGCTAAATTCCTTTTATTTGTTGCAGTAAGTTCCTGTTACACAAGATAAATACATGAAAATTGTTCTTAAAAATGTTTATTAGTCAGAAGCACTTGAATATGGATTACCAAAACAACCCATTACACTGAATAAGCCATACTAAACACCAAACAATTAAAAATTGCTTATAGGCTTCAATTAATAGGGTTGTGAGAATCACTTATTTCAAAATGGCTTAAGGTTTTACAATATGCAGGCGGTAGGTACGCTTATTTGTAAGTGCTTATTGATAGTGTTGTTTTGTGATTGCTTATTTAAGTTTTATCTTCTAATCTACCTAAGATGAGGAATAGGTATAACTCACAATATTTACTCATTTAATAAGAATGCCACATATGAGAGCCTTAATTCATAATTTCATATCAGCTTTTTATCTATAATGAGTCCAAATGCCAAATACAATATATAGTTTTTAAGAAACATGCAAATAGGTCAATAAGAGTCGAAACTCCCTAAAAACTACACTTACACAAACTCCTAATGTAAAATTAACAGTAATTTCATATTTTTAAAACAACGTATAAATCTTGGAACACCTTTCCAAATTGTTTCATAGAAATAATCATTCTTGCACTCATCTCGCCTAATTATTAAGGTACCCAAGCCTTGTATGTTACTATTTGTAGTAAATTTTCATATTTCTTCAATTCCACACAGAGATGACACAAATTATAGAATATATAACTCATGAAAAATGCATTATAAACATTTTCAAAGCAAACTTAGGATAACTGAATAATTCTTACCTGGTCAAACGTATTTATGCCATCCTGGCAGTACTTGTCAAAGTTGTTTAAACATTTAAACTTTGTCTATGCATGTAAGCACTCAAGTGTCCACTGACTAACTCGCATTATACATCAAACTGGAAGGCTTTCCATTGAACAATTGTTTCATTTATACCATTCACTTGTATTTCCCTATTATTTCTTATAATCATCAAGCAAATGAACCTTGTAATGAGACTTTAACCTATCATAAAAATTATAAAACGGCTCATTTGTGGCATTATAAAGATTACTCCATGGCTGAATAACCCCTTGAACCTTTGTAACCAAATTATCAGGTGATGTATCATCGTCAAGGTGGGGCCACAACTCTTTATTATGTGCCTTTTCTCCTCGAACAACATGCACCACATTAAAATCTATTCATTTGACACCATGATCTTGGAAACTATATTCATAAGTCTTTTCGACTTCCATAATGCTTCCCATGGTCTCTGCACATAATTTGCGGCTTTACTCCTATCTTTCTTTAGCTGCATTGGTGTAACTTTATAAGTCAGAACCTTTCTCACTGAATTTTCCTTGTATGATTTACTTTTTCTCTTTTTGTTGTTTACACTTTACGGACTTCTTAAATCTGGATTGGTTCTTCTCAATATGATCCTCAGAAAAGTAGAAAGCCGACATCACACACCTGTCATAACTCTTTGCATTAATTTCAGTGTTGCACCTTTCCATAAGAGACATGTGTATATAAGGCACCAACACCACCCCATTTTCTCCCGTCAAACCAATCGGTACCTTATTGTGCCTAGGAGACATGTGGTTTGACTTTGCGACATAATTGTTAAGCGATCAACTGCCTGCAAAAAACAGTAAAAGTTGTTTTTTGTTTAAATAACTTTGATATTGATATAATTACATGTTCTGAATGATGAAAATCATATTACAAACATTGTAATGGTTCACCTTCATATCTATCTTGAATTTTTATTCCTTTTTGACTTTCACTCTCTTGATTAACCGATTATTAACACAACCAAAAAAACTAAAATCACTCTAATATCGTAATAAAGTTATGATTTTTTACAAAGAAAGCAAACGATCCCCAACTAACTCGTTGTAACGATTTTAACCAAAAATAACAATTTGAAACAGTAGTTGATAATCACAAAACGTACCTGATCACATAGTTGCAAGTCCATATATTGAAACACTATTCGAGTATGACAAAGTACTTGTTCCGAATATCTTGCTAAAAACATTACTACCGTCACATGTTTTAAATTTATAGGTTGAAAGAGTTAGCCTACTTTTGTTACATTTCAATCAACTTACGACAACTGTATTAAAAAAAGTTAAGCATAAAAATTAGGATGATGTACCTTTTCTCTTCACAAACTTAGCTTAATTGGATACTTCATATGAATAGATTTCCAGCCAATCGTATCAAATAGTTGTAACACTTGTACGTGTGTCCATCTATCAAAATTTAAACCAACATATAACAAATATACGTCGCAGATTTAGATGAAATAATATGAAGATTGATGTTGTCAAAAGAAATTATCAATAACACAAAAATAAAATAGGCGGAGGACGTTATGTCGCAAATTAAAATTATATTCGATGTATAAACCGTAGTTACATAATATGATAAACAAAATCTAGGTGATGGACATTATAAATCTCCACACCAACTAACGAAGCTAGCTTCTCGGTTTAGCATTATCCGAGTAAGGTGAGAAAAAAGTTTCTCATTCCTCAACTCACAAACGCCCAATCATCACAGGAGGATGTAATGAGACTATTCAACAACTATCCAACCGACCAAACACTACAGTAGCGTACAGTAGGGAATGTACAAACATATCATTTATAAAAGTGTGCCTAAAAAGATTCCATTCAAGTCTAAAGGTAGAATGTTGTAAGCGCCTTATGATTGCATTGGTCTGGTCGATGGGAAATGGTAACAAGCACCTAAACACCCTAAATCAAAGTCCACTAGGATGCTTTAAATCAATAATTAAGTAAATCTTAATCATGAAATGTTTTTCTACGTTCAAAATTCACCTGTATTAAATAACTTTGGAATCCCATCGCACACCTCTTGCGCTGCTAATATAATCATCATCTTCATTGTCACCAATAAAATCAATCACATCTACTATCTTTTTTGTGCGGAGATTGTTATAACCCATGTTTATTGAGATCTCACATGTTGATTGATCTCTAAACGAACGTGTTAGACGATCTCTTATCTCAAGAGCATAGGGATTCTGATTGATCTTCTTCTTTTGTTTATTCAATTTATTTTAAATTACAAGCCCTAGTTTTTTTATTTATTCTAATTCCTAAAGCCTTTTTGGGATCTGTGCGAACTTTTACGGTTCCTCTACCATTCATTCTAGGGTTCTGACTGATAGATCTTTTTGTGATCTTTGTCTATGGATCTTTGGTCTTCGTGGTGGTTCTCTAATATACAATGTTCTTTGTTGGAAAGGCTTTCGTGCAACATTTACATCACCAACTTCCCTAAACAACTTTCTGCTAAGGAATTATGGTCCACTTGTGCGCAATACGGAACTGTTTTAGATGTTTATATTCCGAAGAAAGTCTCCAAACAAGGTAAGCCTTTTGCCTTTACTCGTTTCAACAAAGTCACTGATGTCGACCAATTGATCAAGAACCTGAGATCGGTATGGTGGGGAATTTCCACATGTATGCAAACGTTGCACGTTTCAATAGAGATACTAAAGCCTCTCCCCCACTGAATGCACCTAAGCCTTCGTTGAACGCAACTAGGCCTTCGTTTGCAAATGTTGTTAAAGATAACCGTAACCAAGCAAACCATGATGTTCCTGTGATGGTTTTAGAACCTAACTACTTGAATCACGAGGGTAATCAGGTGCTAGTTGGATGCGTTAAAGACTTTAAAACCCTTTCCAATATGCACAATTAACGTTTTCAATTATATTTTAAATTAAATTTCATCATGTTACTTTGAAAATCATGAGCATTCAGAAACTGGATTCTCCTCTTATCATCTCTACCAATATTAACAAAGCAATCTCTAAGGGTCTCCTTTTAGCACCAAAAGATGGCAAAAGTTTTCAATTTTTATATGCTTTGGCTGGTGCTATAAGCATAGCATGTAGTGATAACTTAACATGAAGCAAGTGTCTTTACAATCCACATAATGAATAGTCACCACCCATTGGTCTTGGGGTATCCTACTAAATAACAATCTTCTTTTTCATTTGTTGCTACATAGAGCATATTATTAACTGATTGTATAAGATATATTCACAGGAAAATACTCCACATATACCAAAGTCAATAACAATTCTTTTCACTTTGATCAAAAACACTATATTCTCGTCAAAATAATAAGATAATCCATATCATTAGATGCTATTATAAAAAAAAATTACACCTTTTTGACATCTAAACCTAATCGCCTATGCATTTTAAATATATCATTAAACTAAAAGTATATCTTCTCGACTCACGAAATTATCACTTACGTATGTCCCATAAACATAAAATTCATCATATTTTTTTCTCGTGCAGATAGCGGGTGATAGTCATGAAGCTCAAATTTAACATTACTACCTTAACTGAAACAATATTTAACTTCATTCTAACTTATATCAAACGTATTTGACAGAAAAAGCCGCTAGTTGTGGTGTGTTACCTTTTACACTTTACTTCTTAAGAACTATAACTTAAATCTACTTAACAAAAACTATAACTTACTTAAAGCTACAATCGACATTTATATTTCCATAGTTGTTGCATCAACGAGACAATAGGCACATGCATTCATTAAAATGGGATCATTGAGTTGAGTGTATGCATCAGCAATCGAAGGGAGTAAAAAATAGAACATCAAATACATAATAGTCAAGAAAATTTCTAAACAAACGTTAATTAGGTGTACTCCTAGTGCCTATTTGACACAAACATCTCACACTGTTAGCCAACCTCGGTTTCGATCTTATGTCCTATCGATTTTGGGATTTGTTGTGGTAGATTTTATAAATGCGCTTTTAACAATTAAAAGATTTTTTATGTGCATATAGCCTAGCTCACGTCTAAAGCCAATGCTGCAGCATGTTACATGTTATAATTCTTAGACAATGCTTTCCCACCCTAAAAAGAATTAAGAAAAACTTGATTATTCATCTCATATTTTATAAAACTTATTATATCAATTTATCATATATATTTGAATAGTAATGGTTGTGAATGTACCTTTTCAAACCTTGTTTTTTCTTGGGGCCAATTCATTTGTGTGATGTTCTTTACCCAAACATATGAGACACTACAAGAAAAAGTAGAACAGGTGACGAAGTTTTCCCAGGCGACATTTGTCGCCCGGGAAAACCCACTAAACGACAAAAGTCTGTCCGACGTGGCACAAATTTGATAGGACTATTTTTGTAAAAAGTTCGAAGAAGTTTTCCGGGCGACATGTCGCCTGGATAAATTGTAAAAAATTTGTCCAAAACATAACGAAATCTTGGCGGCAATTTTTTCCCGCTCTATCTTTCCGGGCGACATGTCGGCGGAAAAGTTTTTATTAAACAAATAATTCAGTGAATGTTTAAGGGTTGTGATTAGTGTTAATTAACGTGTTCTTACATTTTAAGGGTGACATGTCGCCCGGAATCTTTTTTAATAATAAATTACACAGTTTTTAATATATATAAAACTGTATTTTTTTTTAATAAAACCTTTCCCGGGCGACATGTCGCCCGGGAAACGTTTTAATAAAAAATATACAGTTTTTAAATCAGTATTGTTTATAGAATATATTTTATAATTATATATTATTGTTTATAAAATAATTATTATATATTTGATAAATAATAACTATCTAACAAAAGCACTCCTTTTTCTTGGTTCGGTCAGGATATGCACTACCCTTCTATAATTCAACATGATATACCGTATACTTTTTCAAGATGCACATTCGTCAAGTAACACAAAACAAACATTCATTAGTTAAATATTATAAAATACCACTGTAGTAAACAAGCGAAGAAGGTCTAAGACCGATAATCATACGTGAGTTTACAAACAGACACTTAAACATATTAGACTGATAATCATACGAGACTTACAAACAGACACTTAAAGCATACGAATTACATTCCAAATGACAAACTACTCCAAATCAAGTTTTCCCATGTCATTGTAAACTTCGTAAAATAGTGCAGCTGAATTAACTGTGTGTTGTTCCGGATTCTTATACATTTCTAACATTGCTCGGGTACGTTATCTTATCATTAGCAAGAGCTTGCTGTTTGAGCACTCTGCATTTCTTATAGCTCCATGGAGAATAAAATTAGTAGTCGTGATGATCCTGGAGAATAAATTGGAGTCGTTGAAGCTCCTGGAGAATAACTTGGAGTCGATGAAGATCCTGAGAAATGAATTGGAGTCGTTGAAGTCCAGGAGACAGACTCGTTCCTCTTTCCATAAAAAAAATTACATCCGAAAGTGTCTTCGAGAGGCTGTTAAAGAGTATAGCTAATAAGTTTTTACAACTAACCACATTATTTATATATTACACAAAAAAAGCATGTGATTGTTCACCTTTGATCGTGGACATGCATAGTATAGTTTACCACGGGTTTTAGGTTTATACGACTCTCGAAAATACATCTCTGAATCCTCAAGGACACGCAATAGCTTCATATGGCACCATCTTTCACATAATAGCAGTGTGATATGGTTTGTGGTTGTGATGGTAAAAATGTGTGATTTGTGGGTGATTGTGAGGATAATATATGCTTTTATGGTAAAAAAAAACAGTTTTTTGGAGGGAGATTTGGCGGTGTATTTGGAGGGGGATTTTTTTAGCAGGAGAATTTGGCGGGAGTATAAGGCTACAGGAGGAATTGGCGGGAGATCTAATGTACAACGATAACATATCGACTCATCATTTGAAATTAATGTACAACGATAACATATCGACTCATCCGTTGAACATTATGTACAACGATAAAATATCGACTCATCCGTTGAAAACATCTATGCTACAACGGATAACATATCGACTCAGCCATTGGACAACTATTGTACAACGACAACTTATCGACTTTTTCAAAAAAAATAAAAATATTCAGTTAAACATCTAATATACAACGACAATTTTTCGACTCATCCGTTAAACATCTAATGTACAACGACAACATATCGACTCATCCGTTAAACATCTAATGTACAACGATAGCATATCGACTCATCCGTTGAACATCTAATGTACAACGATAACATATCGACTCATACGTTAAACATATAATGTACACGATATATTTCGACCTCATCCGTTGAACATCTAATGTACAACGACAATATATCGACTCATCCGTTGAGACATCTAATGTACAACGATAACCATATCGACTCTTATGATACATCTCATGTATCAACACGATAGTATATCGGATCATCCATTGAACATCTTAATGTACAACGTGTTATATCGACTCATTCGTTGAACATCTAATATTCAACGACAAATATCGATCATCCATTAAACATTCTAATGTATAACGATAGCATATCGACTATCCGGTTGACATCTAATGTACAACGAAACATATCGACTCTCCGTTTAATCATCTAATGTACAATGATAGTATATCGACTCATACGTTGTACATTAATGTACAACGACAATATATTGACTCATCGTTGAACATTATGTACAAACGATTAGCATATGAGTCATGTTGAACATTAATGTACAATGATAAGCTATCGACTCATCCGTTGAACATCTAATGTACAACGACAGCATATCGACTCATCCGTTGAACATCTAAAGTACAACGACAACATATCGACTCATCCGTTGAACATCTAATGTAACAAACGATAGCCATATCGACTTCATCCGTTTGAAATCTAATTGCTCAACGATCAGCATATCGACTCATCCGTTGAAACATCTTTATAAACGACAACATGTCGACTCATCCGATTAAACATCTAAGTAAACGATAGCATATAGACTCATACGTTGAACATTAATGTACAACGACAACATATCGATATCGTTAACATCTAATTACACGATAAGTTATCGGACTCAATCGTTGAACATCTAATGTACATGATAATATTATCGATCCATCCGTTTGAACTCTAATGTACCAACGATAGCATATCGGACTCATCCGATGGAACATCTAATGTACAACGATAACATATCGAGTCATCCGTTGAACATCTAATGTACAACGAGAGATATCGACTCATCCGTTGAACATCTAATGTACAACGACAACATATCGACTCATTTTTTTAAAATATATAATTTTTGTTTAAAATTATTATTTTTATATATTTTATTTATAAAAAACATAAGTATATAAATATATTTTTTAAATATTAATTATTAAAGCTGTAAAAATAATTTTTAATATACTTATAAAACTTTATAATTTTATAATTTTTTAGTAAAAATTATTGTTTTTAATATACTTATAAAACTTTATAATTTTTTAATAAAAACTATCCCGGGCGACTTGTTGCCCAGGAAAGCTTTTTATATCTGTTAAAAAGGCCCTCCAAAATTTTTGGTATGGCGTTATTTTGCGCTAAACGACAAAGTTGAGAGTTTCTCGAGCGACATGTCGCCCGGGAATTCGCCTGAGATTTATCTGGTATCAAAACCAGATCTGAGTTTACAGCCACACAAAACTTAAAATATAAAAAAAAATCACTCTTGGCGATTTTAACAGCACCACCACATAACCCACTACCACCACCGCTACTCCCCATCACCACCAGTCACCACTGAACCCACCACCACATAACCCACTGCCACTCACACGAGCACACGAAACCCCCCCCCCCCCTCCTCTAAACATAATTCTTTCCTTTACCCTCAAAATGATAATTCTAATAGGAAGTGATGTTTAATTTTTGCAACGAATTGAAGTGATTAGTGGTGATAATCAAGTTTTAATTGCAAATTTTTGCAACGAATTTAGCACACGAATTGATGTTTAATTATGTTAAAAAAAATTGGCAGTTAAGAGTGTAGCTGGTCTGAGTCCACAGCCGAGCCGAGCCGAGTCCACAACCGAGCCGACGACGAGCCGAAGGTATGTTATAATTTTTTTTTCTCCTTTTGGTATCCCGGGGGACATGTCGCCGGGGAATGTTTATTGTTTAAATTTTGTTAGTTTATAGTTATTATTAGGTGAATTGCGTTGAAATTATGTATGTTTCATGTTTATACAGATATAGTGGTTATTATTGTTGTTGGAAGTGAAATATTAGATATATGTCGTTTGGTTAATGAAAGTTTGATAATTATAACAAGTTGTTAATGATAAAACTTTGTTGATATAAGCCGTTTGGTTACTTTGTGTTATTACCTTGAAATGTGCTCGTTTATAGTTTGACATGTCTCCGGGGTGGTTATTAATACAATAAGCTCATATATGCTGAAATAAGTTGAAATAAGTTGAAAGAGCCGAAATAAGTTGTGTTTTATATTTGATTTAAATGTATGTTTTTTATATGATATAAATGGATATGCGTTTGGTATTTGTTTTATTGAACCGTTTAGGAATGTTTTAGGATTTTAGTGATTAAATTCAGAAAATTCCCGTCTGAATTTAATCATCCTATAGAAAACCCGTCCGAAATTAATTTATTAGAAATTAATTTCGGAAAGTCCCCTGTTTGGGACTGCTTTTTGAATGTTTTGTCTCATTTAGGATATGAATGCGTATAATTGGTTTACTATTTGAGATGATTTCGACAGTGTTTCTCCTTTACTCCTACGAATATGTCTTTAAACACATATTTAGGGAGTTGGGGGGAAATGCTGCCGAAATTTTATCAAATAGTAAATCGGTTATACGCATTCATATATGAGATGAATCATTCAAAAAGTGGGTTAGGATTGCCTTCCATAGTTACATTAGGTGAATATCCTTTGCGGATGTTAAGTTTGTGTTCCGCTATTGATCGTGGCACTCCTGTCATGTCAGATGGTTGCCATGCGAATATGTCTTTGTTTCTTTTTAGGAGTGCACATAGTTTCGTTCGCCCTTTGGCTGACAACGTTCCGCCAATACTGATTTCTTGATATGGGAAATCAGGGTGTATAGCCACCTGAAAATTTTCAGGACATTTTTTGGTCTTTTCTTCTATGTTTTTGGGCGTCACCGTTACAGTGGCACATTTCATTGGCGCGGCGATAATGTTACGGATAGTCACTACCCCACCTTTGACTGGAAACTTGATACCGTTGTATGGTGATGGCGACCTCACTATCATAAATTTCATCCATGCTTCTATAGAATGTTCCGCATCTCCTACCGTCACCAAGAGTCTTATCTGCTCTACCGGCCATATTGTTTCCCCGCTAAAACTGGTTAGTGACGTAGTGGCTGGAGCCATCTGGCTCTGGACTTCTGGCCGGAGCCGATTAAAGCAATGTTCAAAGAGTACTTCTATTGAGGAGCCACCGTCCACATACATGCGGTGGACCGTGTGTCCCCAAATCTCTGCTTCTATAACGAGAGGGCCTTCTGTTCCTTCGTTAGCAGTCAGCGGTGGGAATACAATTTCCCTAATGCGATCAAAGCTTTGCGTCACCTTCTGTCGTGTCACCCTCTGCCATGACTGTATCATGTAGAT
>BQNB010025894.1:0-44230 GCA_026074375.1 Tanacetum coccineum
TGCATGTGCATTAGGCAAAAGTTCAAAGAAACCCCACAAACCCAAATCTGAAGACACCAATCAAGAAAAACTCTACCTGTCGCATATGGATTTATGTAGGCCAATGCGTGTCACGAGTGTCAATGGAAAGAAGTATTTGCTAACATAATGTGTTCAAAATTCAAGATGTCGATGATGGGTAAAATCTCATTTTTCTTAGGACTACAGATTTCTCAAAGTCCCAGAGGCATCTTCATAAACCAATCTAAATATGCTCTTGAATCACTAAAGAAATATGGCTTTGAATCTTGTGACCCAGTGGATACTCCCATGGTGGAGAAATCCAAACTGGATGAGGATAAAGAAGGGAAAGCTGTAGATCCATCACACTATCGTGGTATGATTGGCACCCTCCTTTATCTTACAGCCAGTAGACCTGACCTACAATTTGCTATATGCATGTGTGCCCGGTATCAGGCTCGGCCTACTGAAAAGCACTTAAATGCGGTAAAAAGGATCTTTCGGTATCTAAAAGGAATCGTACATCAGGGTCTTAAGTATCTGAAGGATTCTTCCTTTGCACTAACAGCATTTGCAGATGCGGATCATGCTGGTTGTCAAGATACACGCCGTAGCACATCTGGTAGTATATAACTTTTGGGTGATAGACTTGTGAGCTGGTCGTCTAAAAGGCAAAAAAGCGCTGCGATATCCAGTACGGAAGCTGAATATATTGCTTTGTCTGGTTGTTGTGCTCAAGTCCTTTGGATGAGATCACAACTTACCGACTATGGCTTTGGATTCAATAAAATTCCAATGTACTGTGATAACAAAAGCGCTATTGCCTTATGCTGCAACAACGTTCAACATTCCAGATCCAAGCATATAGACATCAGATTTCACTTCATCAAGGAGCATGTTGAAAATGGTGTGATCGAACTTTACTTTGTCAATACGGAGTATCAATTGGCGGACATCTTCACTAAAGCTCTTGGCCGAGAAAGAATTGAATTTCTAATTAACAAGCTGGGTATGCGAAGTTTTACGCCGGAGACTCTGAAAAAGTTGGCAGATGACGTTGACGAATAGTGGTGGTACCTATTCGAATATCCTTTGTATCATATGTATATAATATAACTCAGAAAAACCAAAAATATTTTCTTTTTATATAAATTTTTCAAAAAAAAATACAAAATTAAAAAATGAGAAAAATACAAAAAGAAGTTTTCAAATTGCATGTCTTCTGAAAATCAATAACTTTTACGGTCTTAGAAATGTCATTCAACAATGATACGAGCCTGTAAATGAAGTTCGAGCAGAAGTTTCTAATGTTTTCAAAACATGCCATATGGCTTGCTATTATTTCAGATAGTAACCCGCTTTTCACCTTGAGGAAAACATGTCGTCTAAAAGACAGTTGTTCCTAACAACGGGAATTTATTCTCGGGCATGGTCTACTTTATGACCATGCAAAGGCTTGTGATTACTTTGCATCACAACCCGTGCTTCCTATATTTCCATAAGTGTACGTTTCAGTGCATTTATGAGTATAAATAAGAGAAATCTTATTTATCATGGTATTTGTTGTTTTGTCACATATAAAATCATTCAATCATCTGAAAACATTTTTTTCATCATACATTTGTCTTCGTAAATAATGACTACAGCTCTTTAAATAGAAAACGGGTCATTGTTTGAGGGGGGAGAGAATGTCAAATCATCTCGTCATGATAACATGAGCTTTTAAAGGGAAAAGGACTTAAACAATAATGGAATATCTCTTGGTTTGTAAGTTAATTAAGTGTAGCATGCTTGTGCCTTATGTGTTATTTGTTTATTCATTTAGGGTGTAGTTTGCGAAATTATGTCTATAGGTATGAGAGTTTAAAACACCAAGGACCATATGTGCTATGTGTTTAACTTGAATATATCTTATAAAACTTAATTAGCAAAATATAATAAGTTATGTAAACATGAGGGGCCAAAAGTGTTAAAAATAAAAATTGTTTTATAACAATCCCAAACCACCCCCATCCCTGCCACTGTTCATCACACACACACACACACTCAAAACACACACACGCACACACACTCAACCGCACACTTCAATCCTGCTCATCAAGAAGTAATCAAACTGAAGGTATTATTGTTACAGTGTTTCTCACACTCCAATGAACACACATCTCATTCGAATTGCATTTTAATTAGAGTTTGATATCGATAAACCCTAAAATCAAAATTAGGGTTCATCAAATCAAAGCCTAGTAAAATCCCAAATTGAATGAGGGGTTTTGATCAAGATGGAGTGTAGAACATCATGTTAAAACAGTTTTGTTGATTGTTGTGATTTAAATGTTTTTTTGTTTGATCTAGTGCTCGAAAACTATAGGTTTAGGATAATTAATGTATTAAAGTTATGGGTTTTGAGTGGGTTTGCAATAAAATGCTTAGTTGTTTCACCTAGAATCTTGTTTGTGCTCTATTGATAAACATAACATATTAAATGTTGAAATCGATCGAACCAATGTTTCCCATAAACCGAACGAGTAAAATGGACCGAACGAGTGAATAAGAGTGTGGACCGAACGAAGTGTAAAAAGGAGTAGGCCGAACGAGAAACTTTGCTATGACCGAACGAGTATTAAGTGCTATGGACCGAACGAGTGTTAAGTGCTATGGACCGAACGAGTGTATGTTAGTGTTAACCGATCGAGTGTTAAGTGCTATGGACCGAACGAGTGTATGTTAGTGTCAACCGATCGAGTGTTAAGTGCTATGGACCGAACGAGTGTATGTTAGTGTCAACCGATCGAGTGTTAAGTGCTATGGACCGAACGTTTCGTAACTTGGAAAGAAAGTTGAAGCAATGTCGAAGAGTGCCTTGAACAGAGATAGATCAGATGAAAACCTCTTGAAAGAAAGAAGGTTAATGAGGAGCTTAGAAAAGGTTGTTGGTGGGAGATTGTTCGAACGAGACTTACGGCTGCAATAAAGGACCATATGTTTACATCATATGATGTTCTCATCATTTAGGTCAAATCTTTGAAGATAATTTTATCTTGTGAATATGTTAATAACTAGTGTAGATTTTTTGGTGAAAAATAAGATGTGCTCGAGTACAAATTTTACAATAATTTCTTAGTAAATTCAAAATCTTTCAAATAATTGTACTCGGCACCATCTTATAAACCCTCAAAAGTTGAGGGGGAGCAATAATATGTTCCATTCTGCTAGAATACATCATTTTGTCCCCGAACGGTTAATCAATTGATATCCAAAATATCAAGGGTTAACATTTTGGATAAGGGAGAAAATGTGATTAACATGGACTTAATGTATAAGACAGGAAGCAATCAATTAAAATGGACTCGATCACTCCACACATTAACATGTACTACGATTACGATGCAACATTATAAGGTGAGCTTTTAGTGATGATTAAAAACATTCAAAGTGTAAACCTTTTGATATTTATATCAAACACTTTGAATGAATTTTTCAATGATTTTGGTTTGTAATGGTGATGGAATACCCTAAAAGACCGACCATGTACTTAATTTTATGGAGTTATAAGGTGGTTAGGTATAGGTATTCAAATCCCATGATCCAGCCAGAACCGGAGGGATCTACCCAGGGATATCCACTAGTTAGTGTAGAAGTCCTTAGGTATGATTAAAAAGGAGAAAAAGTGAGAATCGGGAAAAATGCCGACTGAGATGGAGCTAACACTGGAACAAACCCAACAAGGTGTTAGTTATGAAGTCTCGGTAAGCATTGAAGGGGTTAAAGAATGAAAAAGAAATGTAAGGATAAAGGGTGAAAAGAAAGAAGCCCTCCATACACTTAGGCAGAAACCGGGTCAATACATATGCTGTCAGAAACACTTAGGTGTTGTCTGACATTGAAGACAGTCATGGACCCAGTGACGCTATGCACAAACCCCTCCCAGCCACTCAAAGTCGGAAAGACTTTGTTTCAAAACTCATAGAGATACACTCATTTCTATTGACTTTCTCACTCCGAGTTAGTTAATATTGAAAAGGTGGCACTCAGCTCCAGCCTCCGATTACTAAAATTAAAAGTGCACTATAAAGTCTAGAGCTAAAAGAGATCATTCATTAATCTCATTAGGACACTTTTCATAATTTAGCTTGTTATCTCACATAATGTGAATATCAAGTAATATCATTAGAGTCCTACGCAAGATCCTTGTGATTTTGCCAGAACACAACTGGAAAGCAAAAATGGTGCGATTCTTTATGAATCAAACTTGTTCCAGGTTATGGATCAACGGTTAAAGAATTTTGAATTTCTTAAAACTCTCAAACTTGTTGAACAACTGAAAGAAAAGATGGTGCGATTCTATAAGAAACAAACATGGTCCAGAAATGGATCAACCGGTTGTTAATGAGATTTTGAAATGATTAAACCACTCCTCGTGTGACCCAAAAACCAATTTTGCAAGTGATACACCGATTTGATTTTCAATCAATTTCTATATCAATCTGAGATTATAACTCACTGTCACCTCATATCCTGTGTTTGTCTGCTTTGAGACGTTCCGATAATGAGAACATGCTGAGTACGATGAATCTAATACTTATGTGTTAGAAAGATTCAATACTACAGCTGGAAATCCTGTCAAGAAGATTCTTCTTAAATTGAATCTATCTGATCACAGGTCGATCCTCACGGATTTGAAGGTTACTCAAACCAAACCTGGGCGAATGACAAAGCCATATTCGTCCCCCCGCTTTATTGCTAACTGTTTTATTGCAGGAAACTTAAAGAAGGTGGTGAAGGTACCTGTTTCCAGCTGTCTCACAAAGATCCATAGCCACATGCTCATACCCTACCGACAAACATAAAGACATCATGAAAGCTCAAGTACATGTTTCAAGACTTCCGCTACTCTGATATCGCACGTCTTTCTCAAAGTGACGAAGTGTTAAAGTTAAAGAATTTCAAGAAAGATGCAACATTAAAGCTTTCCAAGTCATCAAATTAAGAATGGTATGAGCATGTCGGTCCAGAAGTCACAAGTCCACAAGATGGCAAAGTTACAAGATGGCGTAAAGAGATTGTGCTTGGTTGATGATCTCAAGATGCTCAAGATCACAATGTCAAATACAAAGTTTTCAAAGGAACAAGTTCAAGCAAGAAACAAGATCACACAACATATTCACAAGAGAAAATCAAAAGGATGAGCTAAAGACTAAAAGACAAAGCATAGTATGCTAGGCTTAAAGTTTTGGAAAATGGAGTGACCTCCCTTAGGGGGAGATTGTTGGAAACACAAAAAATGTCGGTCACTTCCAAGTTGTAACAGGTCTTAGCTCGTAGTTTATGTAATGATTAGATTAGTAATCTAGTCCGGTTGGGTTTCCATTTGTAATTTTTCATCATAATACACTTCATCCATTCCATCCATTCTCTATCTCTAACATCACAACCCACATCTCACTCTTGTTCTTGGTTTGATTATAAGATTACTAGTATTCTTCAAGTGATAAGTTGGTATTGTCCTGGAAACCCATCCATGTTTGGTTTCCCTTACATTTCATAAGCTATGGTAATATTTGGGAGTGGATTTGAATGTCATTAAGTCTATGAGCAAAACTAAGTGAACACCAGCTTGAGTAGTTAAAATGACAGCTTATTAAGAGCTTATTTAAGATTAAGAGCTTATCAAACCAAATTGCTTTTTAAGTAAATCTTAAGTTGCATATTAAAATGAAAACACACTTTTTATTAATAAGAGAATAACAGATTACAAGCTTGAAAAACATATTACATTTACTGAATTAAGACATTATAAAAGCTAAATTACAAAAGCTATTTTAAACTACACTAAGCTAGCTTAAGAGACTACTCCTAGATAAGGTAGATGATTTTTGTGAGTGAGGATGCCCTTGTATTTATAGCTGAGAGAGAAGCTTCTAGGTCTCCAAGTTTGTTACACGCTCCTTTTAATCCACACCCTTCATTCCTTTCAATCATTAGCTCTTCATCTTCACCGTTGGATCTTTAAGTGAGCACACGGATTGCCAGTGTGGCAATCCGTGTGTTAGAGGATTTGTACTTCTTTAACAAAGGATTTAGTGTAAAATCCCATCTAGAGTGTGTTTCTTTGGATCCCACGTGTCATTCCCTTGAGTTAACTTGACCAATAGAAAACCTTGGTGACGTTTTTTATGCTGAGGTGGAGCTTGGCACTTGAAATCTTCATTTGGCCATGTCAATTTCATTTTACCCTTTGTTTTAATGCGAGGTAATAGTTGGGAACGACGACGAATAGTAAAAACGGGATTTCCTGCCCTTTTCTTTTCTTTTTATATCTTTATTTGACCCGGGGTTGTGGTTTTGACTTGGGCTTTGGATTTATTAAAATGGAATTGGGCCGGGTGTTTAAGGGTTTATGTTTTTTGGTTTTATAAGAGGTTTAACGACCATTATCTCTTTAATAAAAAGGAGATAACGGTGTTAGGGTTTTTAGGGCTTTTGATGAATTTGGTTTAACATTAAGGGTATTTTGGGTATTTTCAAGTGTTTTATCTTTTTGTGGGTTGACTATTGTTGACCAAGGATTGACTATGTTGACCATTGATAGCAATCTTCTGGCTCTTTTGTACTCTATCCGTTCCCATGTCCATGTTTGTCCGGTTTTGACCATTTCCTTGTGATATTTGCATTATCCGTACCTACACATTCACAAACAACAAAATACACAAATACAAGCATATTTTTGCACATTTTGATCATTTAAGGGTCATTTTTGATATAGAAAGGATATGTGATTTCTCACATATCAATTACTTCCAAAACGCCTTTACATGTTGCTTATTAACTAACTACACTGGTTAGTTAACCACCGTATAAACCCTTTGTTTACTCTCACTTTAAGAGTAAGATACCCTTAGAACAACCTGTAAAGCCAAGCATTTAGGAACTACACCAATTATTTGTTTTGTTACACCTTTACACCTTAGCCTACTCTGTTACTCTACTATTTCTCGAGTCTTGTGTCTATTTTGGTACGGTTGGAAGAAATTTGCACATCGCAAATAGGAATGTATATTATAGTCAAAACTCATGTATTTTTACTACCATCACAATTAATGGTACGTCCGAAGAATAAAGAATTGCCGAAGGAATTATCCGGAATTATTATGATCGTGAAGATGGTGAAACTACACCGAGTTTCGTAGTATAGTGTTAGCAAAAAAATCAAAAAAATTAGAAAAATCGCAACAAAAAAAAGAGAAAGAAAGTTTAATGATCGTTTCGCAACTACCGAAGGAATTACATGAAGGATCGATTATTCATTGATACAAATCGACGATGTAGAGTATTGTATAAAGTATCGCCACTTTCCTTGTAAAGTATGTAAAGTATGGGATGATTGGAAAGTTGACCGTTACGGGAACACCAACTTAGGTTGTTGTTTTTGATCTATGATCAAGACATTGTAAATAGTTGTGTCTTTATCATGGTAACGGTCGGGAAAAAGTGTCTAGCAACTTGTATTTTAGACTTAATCTATTTGTTTCGTAATTTTTATTTAACAACAATTTAATTCCCTTTCCTAATCATTAACCATGGGTTTTACGCGAATAAGGATGTGATCGAGCGTGCATGTCTATTCCGTCGTTACGGCCATGTATGCATGTCTCAGCTGCCTTGTTGGTTTAAAAAAAAAAAATTACTAATGGTGAAAGTTAAAATCCATACCCTATATTACTCTACTAGTCCTACTCTTTAGCTTATTCGAGGTGGGAGTGAGCAGTCACATGTGTCTATCCCGTCGTTACGGGTGTGTATGTGTGGTCTTTGTCGCCCTCCTAGAATATTGGTATCGATAAAGATTAGTTAGAGTAATCAACCCTAAGCCTTATCATACAAACCCATATTTACCTTTATAAACTTGTTACTCCTTAGCTTTAGCGGTGGAGATGTGTATCCTTGCCAAACTTATGATAGAATACTCGTCACGACCGAGTAATTGAGCGAATTAGTTACATGTTACCACATAGATTAGTTGAGTGATTTGAGTGTTTTCATCTTCCTATTTCGTGAGGTGTTTTTGGTTAGTGTACTGTAAAGATCAAAATAAATGCTTAAACGAAAAATATCCTTTAGGGATACCTTTTATAAAATACTAAGGCTACTTGAGGACAAGTAGGATTCAAGTGGGGGGATATTTGATGACATTAAATAACGTCTATTTTATAGCATCATTTATCCTATGTTATTAACCCATTTTATATAGTTATTGCAAAGAATTGTTACTTAATCATTTATATTTGAGAATTGCAGTAATTATGGAGTACTTGGTGAATATTAACAAAAGGCGCGCATTCTTAAGCTTAAACGAAGATATTTTGAAGATTAATGATTCTGACTACCAATACGCCGTATCCATGAAGGAAGATATGGCGTATCCGTGCCTACACTTCACAAATAACCATAAAGGATTGGAGACCCAATACGCCGTATCCAGGAGACATCAATACGCCGTATTCACAATATATTAATAAAATATTCTGGAAGATATCAAACGTGTCCGTTACTCCAAGAAATCCCCAATACGCCGTATCCCACATTTCTCGATACGGCGTATCGACGATTTTCCAGACTTTATAAATAGACGATCCTAAACTCAGGTTTAGGTATGCAAGTGAATCCCTAAACCACCAAGTCTTCTAAGAGACGAATAAAGGAGCCTAGAAGGTCAGAAAAGAGCCTCAAGATCATAGGAAAACTCCTATAATCTTCGCGCAACTGAATACGCGTTCGATTAAGGTTCCTCTATTTTAATCGTTCATATATCAAACCGTGTGTATTTTTACAATGACTATCGGCTGATACCTTTAGATATCAACCATGTTTATGAAGATCTAATGTTTGGTTTGTTTATCTTGATTGCTTAATTTATCGTTGATTGTTGTTTATGTTTATCAATTTATATCCGTTTACGTGCTTAAGTATGCGACCTATCATTCAACTGGGTCTAGTCCTACATATTTAATGCGCTGTAACTTCGGTGTTGTTTGGGCGTAGGCTAAGAGTCCGGGATAGCTATCCATATTACAATTTATATATCTGGAATCATAGGATCACAAATATTGACCTATCTTTGCCCTTTGATTGTGAGCTTAGTTGAGCCATAAGGTGACCTTGGTACCAACGAGTACGTTCTAATCAATTGGTAAGGACTCGGACAGTGGACTACTAGTATATAAAGAGCCGTTAAGCAGTAAGTGGGTAAAGTCTTTAGGAGCTAGGGTTTAGTAAGAACACCATTATTAATCTCCTAAGATAGATTATAATCAACAAATGCTTGCTTTATGCGGATGCATCTAATTGTGACAAGATTAGTTGTAACACCCCCAAATTGGGTCGCAGCGGAATATGGGTTGGGGGTGGTACTTCATAGATCAATAACACAAGATATATATAAGAACAACCATTAAAAGCCCTTTAAAACTGATACATTGGATTTAACAAATTGTTTGTTACAAAAGCCCGAAGCTTCACTTGTTCACTTGTTCAAAATACAAAGATTTCTAGCCCATAACAGATATACAAAATGTAATGCGACAAAATCTTTAATGCATGATATCCAAATCAAAGCCACCAATGTATCCCTTGCACCTCGTGCCTTATTGATCCCCTGAAAAACATAACGTCAACATATTGTTGAGTGAATTCATAGGTTTATAAAATGTATATTGTAGGACCGCAAGATTTCCCCATGATAATGCAACAGATGCAAACATCATAAAATGTAATTACGTTTTCCTAAGCTCATGACACTGAAGCTCGACATGTATGAAATGCAATATAAATTGCCAACATTGCCCGTGATGATGTTCTAACCCGCAACATCCTATGTCCGACATGGTATACGTTCATTGTCCGGCAAACCGACACAGTGAGCATGACTCACCCGAACGGGGATGTCAATCCCAAATAGATCTATTTATAACATTCGCGCTCACAACAGTAATTGACAGTTCATGATAATGGGCTCAGATGGGTTATCGCTACTTAGGCAAACACGTAATCGTAAATGTGAAATGTCCACTTGCGTCCAATTGTAAAACATGCATATGTTTCTCACCCCAAAACTTGTAAATCATTAAAATGTAAAACGTGGGGCTATGAACTCACCTTGAGTTAATGATAATCCAAATACAACAGAAAATGCGTCACGGAAATGACGAAATGCAACCTAATTAAACGTAGGTCGTATAAGTACTAAGCACATTGATTAACTAATGCCATATATAATTCTATATAGCTACATCACCATCTAATCGTGTTTGTGAAATCATATTTATAAAGTTAAAACGTTTATAAATATCTCAATAGTAAAAACGACGCAATTTCTTCGTTTTAAGCCCGTTTCTTATGTCCACGCTTTCGTATAAAGACGAGTTATCGAAATATTACATTTTCATATTCTTGACCTACTGGTGAACAGTACTTTTACTGTTCATGACAGTTTATAAACTTATTTTTATAGCTTTAGTTATCGTAAAACCCGTAAATGTCGTATTTTATTCGTTATAGCTCCGTTTTTAGTGATTCTTTCGAGCACGTATTTGTTATTAAAAGTTCTATCATATTAATGGTGTTTTCAAAATGTTCATGTCTGAGATGAACAGTAACTTTTATAAATTAGTTTTATAAAAGTATTTTTATACATTTAAGTATATAAACTCGCGTAATTCATAACTCCTTCGTTATTGATCAAAAAATTACGATTCTTATTGTTTTGGAATCCTAAAAATATGTGTGATCTGAGTAAAATAATAAACTTTATATATCAGAAGTATTTTATAACTTGTTTTTATAAAATTTCTTTAGTTAACGCTTTAATTAGACGGTATAACTCGTAACTAAGAATCTCTTTTTATTAAACCGTTTTACGAGTTTTCTTACCTTTATGGAAACCGCATGAGACGTAACTTATTTTTAAAAACATAAAATAATAGTTTTATGTGGTCGAATTAAAACAGAAATTTTGATTTTTTTCAGTAAAAACGTGTTTAGGCTGATTTTATAACTTTCTTGATTTTAGCCACTTGTTAACAAATCCTTAGCAACACTATATAACAAATGTTTATAATCCCTAGGTCCTTAAATCCATCACTGTCTAAAAATGTCCAAGAATCAAGTACTTAACAATACTTATAAAATCATAAACTCATTAAGTAACTTTTAGTTAACTAGTTTATCCATATACTTTTTATACTTAAACCAACATTGTACAATACTTATAATCCTATTATAACATGATATTACCAACTAAATAACATATGTAAAAGTTCACAAAACAATGATCACAAGTAAAAATCCATTTTACATGTTCAAAAGTATCCTAAATGGTGATTTGCTACATAAAACTTATATATACATAAAATGATAAATGTAAAGACATAAAGAGTTTTAGATGATCTTAATATGATGTGTGGTGATAACCAACAAAATCTAAACCCTTGTTTAGATTACAAACCCTAGCTTGCACAACTTGAAAACCCTAGATTCCAAAGAAACCCTAATCTTGCTTTTCCTTTGTATGACACTTGTAAACCTTAAACCAAACCTTCAAATCACCTTAGGTTATCTTAGATATAATGTAGGAATGTGTGTAAATGTTGTAAATAAAATTTTGTATGGATTTGGTATGAGTTTGGTATTGGCCGTGGGTTAGAGGAGGAACAAAGGGAGATATTTTTGTTGTTTACACCTTAGAAATAAGAGTGTGTGTGTTTATCTCTTAGCTAAGGCATTATATACCTAGGAGACTAGTCAAGGGACATCAAGAGGGTTTCATGGAAGTCTTGGTCAAGACACTATTTGAGTTAGTAAGAAAATATATTTGTATCCTTCTTTATATATCTGGCCATAAGGGATTATAAGTGATGCTATTTTATAAATTTTAGGTATTGGGTACAATTGTGGGTATTTGTTGAAGCGTAGAAAAGTTTTGGTGGTTCCGGGAATGCCTAAACGTATTTTATCGCGAAACGTAAACACTTTACGTAACCAATAAAAATAAAATAAACAAAGTTAATAATTATCCTCAAAATAATTACTTAACACTTGCTTGATCTAAACATTTAATTGTTTGATGCCCGTTTACATTGAACGATAATTTTTAGCTTACGCGATTTAACTTAACGATTACGATTTAAAAGCAAACGCGTACAATACTAAAAATACATAGTGAATTTATTGACGTCGTAAATGACCCTAAAACACAGGGTGTTATAGTCTTCCCCTGTTAAATGAGCCTTGTCCTCAAGGCTTAAGACGCGGCACTTGACGACGGTGCAGTCTTTGCGAAGAGATGTGGATATTTCTTTCGAAATTGGTCCTCGTGTTCCCATGTAAACTCAGGGCCTCGCCTAGAGTTCCATCGAACCTGGATAATTGGGACATTTTCGTGGTTATTATAAGGGTTAAAATGATCATACATGCCTTACAAACCTTTAATTTCTATATTCATACTCGCTCATTTTGGTGACTCTTATAATGATTGAAATGGTCACATACGCTTTGCAAATCTTTGATTTCAACATTTATACTTACAACAACCAATGAACTCACCAACTTTATGTTGACACGTTTTAAGCATGTATTTCTCATGTGAACAAGATACTTAACTCATGTGAATTGGAGTCCAAACTTTACAAGATTACTTTTCAAACAACTCGTTTAGAGGTCGTTCTCTTATTATTGTGCAAAGGTATTCATGAAGTAACGCTCCTGAACATACTTTTCGCTGCGACCCATTTAGGGGGTGTTACACCTGATGAGCAAAAAGGCAAGTCAATTAACACAAGTGAAGAACTGGTTTAAAACCAGGGGTTCCAGATGTGTCCAAAGCAGATTCTTCTGAGAGTGAGTATGAATCTTGGGGAGATAGTGATTGATCTGTGTGATGATCATCAGGTGATGATTAAAAAGCATATGTATTTGATAAGACAATGATGCTGAGTTTCAATAGAGTACAGATAATGAAGAAGAAAATGAGTTTGTACATAACGCCTTAACGACTATGTACCTACTAATGATGAAAATATAGATGATGAAGAGTATAATCGTATCAATATGGAGATGTATAGTGATGTGAATGTGGAGTTGAAAGACACAAAGCTAGAAGGTAAAAGGAAAGACGATAAAGAGATGACTGTAGTTGTTGGTCATGTAGATTTACATTTTTTAACATTATGTAATGTGCAGAGAACGTTAATAAAGAGGTTACAGGTGATCAATAAGATGTTGGACCCAGGTTAACGAGTTACAAGCTGCTCTACTACACAGTAAGACTGAGAGTTTCCACTACAAAATTCTTCTTGCTCATCCGACTATGCCACTATTTTCTCAAACTTTGATAACTCATTCCCTCTCAGTTGAAATACTGAGAGTTATCTCTATGATGGGACTATGTCGCAAAGTACCAACATGAAAATCCAGAAGTAGTCAGGATCTTCACCATTGACTCACCGTACCTGCTATTGGTTTATTCCGAAGGCAAAACTTCATTTAGCTCCAGCCAACATGAGTCCTCCGCTACACTATTACTCCTCTGTGTGTGGTGTGTAAGATCTCTGCTTGTCCATTAGAAAATTCAACATCCAATATCAACAGCTAAACAACTTACAGATAGCTCAACATATCGTCTTAACCACTCTCTGCTCTTGATATCCTCTTACCTTAACTGCTAATCTTCGCTCAAAGACTTTCTGACTTGTAAAATGAAGTCAAGACACTCGGAAATGTTGATCACAGTTCAGCTATTAATGCAGCAATCAAGTCTGAAGTTCCAACCATTGTTAAAAAGTGTGATATCTTGGTAAGACAGTATGGTTGTTATCTCTCATGAAAGGTGGATTCCAGAGAATGTGCAGAATTGTTAAGGAACAGTTCCATGGTCCAAGCAGTGTCATTGAAGTGCTCCAACAGCAATAGAAACCTCAAAAAAGTGTTGCAGATATTCACAAGATCAAGATGGAACAAGCAGGTGATGTGTCATTGTGTGGTGTTAAATTATGATTCAAGTTTTAAATTTATATTTTGCCGACTTAAGCATATAAACAAACACTTTAATCCTCAAGAGCGAGAACACCTTTCCTTTTTATTAAATACTTTGCTTTTTCTTAATTTAAGTTAGTACTAATCTATTGCTAAAACCTTTGTATGCTAAAATTACGTTAATGCTTAAAATTTATTGGATAAGGGGGGTTTTCAGCCAGAGAGACTAGCACGGGTTTTTGTTAGGTGAGTAAAAAAAACTCCAATTCGCAAGACACTAAAACATACTCAAGCAGAGTAACAGAAGATAAGATAGAGCGGTTCTTCCTGTAGACCAAGATATAATGAAAACTGTATTAACATTATTTAATCTATCTAAGAATGTTAGTTTGTTTATTAGTGCAATGATTACTAATCTTGAAGCAGAATATCCATTCTTGGACTTAGCGTTGACTTCTTCCTATGACCTAAGGACATGTAGAATGTGCTGTCACATTTATCACGCATCAACATAAAAGCATCCTTATTTGCAGTGTTTTATTAAGCTATCTTAGGGTATTAAGGCTAATGGTGTCTTGTAGTACCCTAGCTCATAATATACTGCGTCGTTTGCGTCTGAGGGCCCTCTTACCCCACTTACTGCTTAATGGGTCAATTCATACACGTAGTCCACTAACAAATGCAGTAAAGTCTTTACTAATTGCACTAGTACAAAAGAAGTGGTCTTGGTCACACCAAAAAATGTCGTGGTCTTTATTACATATAGTCACTACACGCACGAAATGTTTAGTGTGTGTCAAATGGTTTCGCGCGGCTGGTAGGTCTCTACGTCACGCATGCAGAGTTAGTCCACATAAGGAAGCTTTAGTGTCGTATCACGTTTTTTGTGTGACTAAATGGGTACTAATTTAGAAACGTGTAAACAATGTAAAAACAACAAAGCCATGTTTGTTTTGTATATTTAGGTCACTTACTAATTTAAACATTGTGGGCAATAGGGTCTATCTAACACCCGAACTTACTTCACAGGTCGATTGTTCCATTTCCGTTGGATTCCTTTGATGTACGATCGGGGACGGGTGCACTTTAAAATATTATTATGTTTGACCTATGGTGTTTAAAGTGAAGAAATATGTATTTTGTGTGACTATTGTTCATCCAATGGCCATATGGATTTGAAGTTTGTGTGACCTTTTGTAATATTTAGCCACACAAAGCATATTTGTTTTGGGTATTTAGTAGAATCGTACAATAGCATAAGTGATCCAAAGTGTTAAATAAGTGTGACCATTATGGTGTTTAAAAAATTGAAGAAGTGTGTATTTTGTGCGTAGACTTATTGATCATCTAATGGTCACATGAATTTTATGTTAGTGTGGCCTTTTGTAATATTTAGTCACACAAAGCATGTTTGTTTTGGGTATTTAGTCACATATAATTAAGCATAAAGTAGCCAAAAGTGTTAATAAGTGTGACCATATGGTGTTTAAAGTGAAGAAATGTGTATTTTGTGTGACTATTGATCATCCAATGGCCACATGAATTTTATGTTTGTGTGGTCATTTGTAATATTTAGTCACACAAAGCATGTTTCTTTTGGGTGTTTAGTCACATACAATTAAGCATAAAGTGGCCAAAAGTGTTAATAAGTGTGACCATATGGTGTTTAAATTGAAGAAATGTGTATTTTGTGTGACTATTGATCATCTAATGGTCACATGAATTTTATGTTAGTGTGGCCTTTTGTAATATTTAGTCACACAAAGCATGTTTGTTTTGGGTATTTAGTCACACATAATTAAGCATAAAGTAGCCAAAAGTGTTAATAAGTGTGACCATATGGTGTTTAAAGTGAAGAAATGTGTATTTTGTGTGACTATTGATCATCCAATGGCCACATGAATTTTATGTTTGTGTGGCCTTTTGTAATATTTAGTCACACAAAGCATGTTTGTTTTGGGTAATTAGTCACATACAACTAAGCATAAAGTGACCAAAAGTGTTAATAAGTGTGACCATATGCTGTTTAAAGTGAAGAAATATGTATTTTGTGTGACTATTGATCATCCAATGGCCACATGAATATTATGTTTGTGTGGCCATTTGTAATATTTAGTCACACAAGTCATGTTTCTTTTGGGTGTTTAGTCACATACAATTAAGCATAAAGTGGCCAAAAGTGTTAATAAGTGTGACCATATGGTGTTTAAATTAAAGAAATGTGTATTTTGTGTGACTATTGATCATCTAATGGTCACATGAATTTTATGTTAGTGTGGCCTTTTGTAATATTTAGTACACAAGCATGTTTGTTTTGGGTATTTAGTCACATATAATTAGCATTAAATTACCCAAATAGTAATAAGTGTGACCATTATAGTGTTTTAAGTGAAGAATGTTGTATTTTGTATTGACTATTGTATCATCCAATGTGCACATGAATTTT
Organism: Tanacetum coccineum; assembly: GCA_026074375.1. Classification (NCBI taxonomy): domain Eukaryota; kingdom Viridiplantae; phylum Streptophyta; class Magnoliopsida; order Asterales; family Asteraceae; genus Tanacetum; species Tanacetum coccineum. The sequence goes on from BQNB010025894.1 coordinate 16,472, forward strand.
ATTTTATTTGTCCTTTTTTACTAATAGTCACACAAAGCATTTTTTTTGGTCTTATTTGTATTTAGTCACATACAATTAAGCATAAAGTGACCAAAAGTGTTAATAAGTGTGACCATATGCTGTTTAAAGTGAATAAATGTGTATTTTGTGTGACTATTGATCATCCAATGGCCACATAAATTTTATGTTTGTGTGGCCTTTTGTAACATTTAGTCACACAAAGCATGTTTGTTTTGGGTATTTGTCACTACATTAAGCATAAAGTAACCAAAAGTGTTTTTTTTTAAAAAGTGTGATATATTGGTGTTTTAAGTGGAAGAAATGTGTATTTTGTGTGGACTATTAATCATCAAAATGGCCACATGGAATTTTTTGTTTGTGTGGGCCTTTTGTAATATTTAGTCCACAAGAATTAAGCAAATCAATGACCAAAAAGTGTTATCAAGTGTGAACATATGCTCTTTTAGTCAATTTAAGAAATCATATATTTTCAAAACAAAATCAAATATTTTATTTCAAATAAATCAAATTACAATAAAACTGGATGTATATAAAGAACCCAATATAAAATCGTAATGTCGTATATACTTAACTTCTCAATAAACTAAGGCCTTCTAACTCCTCTTCTTATTAGCTTGCTTTTGCATGGCATCACTAGAGACGTAGAAGTTTTTGCGCTTCGGTGGTACTTTAGGTGTAGTTTTGTTCTCAACTGTGATCATTTGTATGGTACTTGGTGGTGTTGCCTGCAGGAAACAAAAGCCACGTGTATCAAACACTGAATTAAATATGAAGAATTATATATATGTAGGTTCATAAAACACATGTATGTACCTTTGGATAAAAAACAACTTGATTCTTTGGCCATGCAACAAAACCACCTACTGCATCCAAAACTGTTGTGCAACCGTTACTTCCTACATCCGGTATAAATGCTGCATCCACTAGAGATTTATCAATTGACACTTTGTAGCAATCCTTTAGGAGTGCTTTGTTATGAAGCATTATTTTCCCATCACTCTTGTATATGGTACCCTCGGCAATAATAGTTGTTTTCTTTAAGTGCCACAGTCTGCACTTTATTGCCTAAAAAATGATTTGTTGCATGTATGTATCATAAATTAATTAAACAAAAGAATATATGAACATGTTGAAATTCATACTTGTGGTAGTACCGACACATTTTCTTTGGATTGTGTATCTTTACTTGAATAATCTTTTCGGATTGATCTAGTCGTTCTCTTAGCTCCCACAAATTTAACAGTTTCCTGTATTGCTTATAATCTCGGTAAATATCTCTGACCTCTCCTACTCCCTCCCCTAAATATATAAGACATGTATGTAGAATTCAAAAATCACAGGGGGGTGTTTTATTAATTACTTACCCTTTTTTGCATTTCCTTCTGAATGCTCACATCATTCTGATCACATCCAAGAACAGTTGTTCCGCCCACCTCATCAGCACTGCTATTTACTGGATGAATGTCCACCAGAGACACCTGCAATATAAATTAAGAAATATGTTGGGATTAAAAGGATTCTTAGTACTGCTGATGATAATACTGCTGGTTATGGTTAAGACTGCTGGTTCATGACTGAATAAATATACCAAGTCAATAGTGTTGCTAGTTACTAATGTATAGTACTGTTAGTGTTAGGTTACAAATGTTGTTTATTATGTTGCTCTGAGTAAGACGATAGATATAAGCTAAGTACTGTTGTGTTAGGAACAAGATTATATTAGTACTGCTCATGGTTAAGACTGCTCAGAGAAGTTAATGCTGCTGAAGAAGTTAATACTGCTAGTGTATAAGTTAGTACTGCTTGTTAGTTAGTACTACTTAGTGTATAAGTTAGTGCTGTTAGTGTTAATTAGAAAATGAAATTGTTAACATAAAAAAATGTCTTACATTTGGTGGTGTCAATCGAGTTGACATTGACTGAAACTGCCCCCTTGTGCAGCCAACTGATTCTTCAGTTTAGTAACCATTCCCTCTGTTTGTGACATCTTGTTGGACAAATTCTGGATTAATAGTTCTTTTTCTTGACGTTCGCGTCTCTCATTATCAAGTTGACTTTGAAGTAACAAAATTCTTTCATCAGATGCTTGTCTGCTTCGAGGAAGATCAAAATACCTCTTGTATGTAACTCCACTTCCCACTCCTCTTGCATAACCTCCCTTTTCCTTACCTAATACAATTGTCATGGCATCAGTGCCATGATCAACCTTCAAGGTTCCTTCTTTGATCTTGTCCTTAGTTTCTTTCTGCACACACAATATGGGAAATAGGTTATTATACAAAAATGAACATAATAATAAAATTTGCAGTCAAACTTACAAGTTTATCTCCCACTGATCTAATCTCATCATCTGGATATTCTCCGTCTTTGTTTACCCTTCCTTTCAACCACAGTGTACCACGCGCGGGTTCTTCATCTGGTTCAATTTCTTTTTTTTCGATCTTATAAACATCAAATACATACACATGTAAGTTAAACCAATATAAACGAAAGTATGATGCTATTAAATGCAAATGTGCAAATGTGTAATCTTACCATTTTCTCTTTCACAAGTGTGTATCCACCTCGTCCCATTGTATGCGGATAAACAGTCTTGGAACGCGCCATTTTAGCTGCAGCTGATTTCACCTTGCAACACAAAATCATAAGGCGTTTAGATGTAGTAACGCTGCTAGTATAGAACTAATATATATGGAAACACAAAATTATGAAATATGTATAGACTTAAATAAAAATGACTAATTAAAACATTGTATTCGTCGGTAGCCGTGTACTTTAAAAAATTGACCAATTCTTCGGCTTTTAAAATTGCACTATACTTCGCCAGGACTTCATTTAGTTTAGAAAGTGTATTTTGGTTGGGCAATATGTATGTTTGTCTCAATTTCCTTGTGAAATTCCTTAGAAGTTGACCAAGACAATTCATTACTAGCTTTCTGACTGTCAAGTCAACATCAAAATATCGCTGCAAAGATTAACACAATGTTGTTAATTAGTTACTTTCCATCCTCTTTTTTTTGTTGTGATTTTTCTAATTTTTTTGATTTTTTTGCTAACACTATACTATGAAACTCGGAGTAGTTTCACCATCTTCACGATCATAATAATTCCGGATAATTCCTTCGGTAATTCTTCATTCTTCGGACGTACCATTAATTGCGATGGTAGTAAAAATACATGAGTTTTGACTATAATATACATTCCTATTTGCGATGTGCAAATTTCTTCCAACCGTACCAAAATAGACACAAGACTCGAGAAATACAAACTTTATACTTTAAGCAACTAGAAACTGTAGTATAAACTTAATCTAACAGGGTAGGCTAAGGTGTAAAGGTGTAACGAAACAAATAATTGGTGTAGTTCCTAAAGGATTGGCTCTACGGGTTGTTCTAGGGGTATCTTACTCTTAAAGTGAGAGTAAACAAAGGGTTTATACGGTGGTTAACTAACCAGTGTAGTTAGTTAATAAGCAACATGTAAAGGCGTTTTGGGAGTAATTGATATATGAGAAATCACATATCCTTTCTATATCAAAAATGACCCTTAAATGATCAAAATGTGCAAAAATATGCTTGTATTTGTGTATTTTGTTTTGTTTTTGAATGTGTAAAGGTACGGTATAATGCAAATATCACAAGGAAAATGTCATAACCAGACAAACATGTACAAGGGAGAACTGGATACAGTACAAAAAGCCAAAAGATTGCAACAATGGTCACAGTAGCAATCCTTGGTCAACAATAGTCAACCCACAAAAAGACAAAACACTTGAAAATACCCAAAATACCCTTAATGTTAAACCAAATTCATCAAAAACCCTAACACCGTTATCTCCTTTTTATTAAAGAGATAATGGTCGTTAAACCTCTTATAAAACCAAAAAACATAAACCCTTAAACACCCGACCCAATTCCATTTTAATAAATCTAAAGCCCAAGTTAAAACCATAACCCCGGGTCAAATAAAGATATAAAAAGAAAAGAAAAGGGCAGGAAATCCCGTTTTTACTATTCATCGTCGTTACCAACTATTACCTCGCATTAAAACAAAGGGTAAAATGAAATTGACATGGCCAAATGAAGATTTCAAGTGCCAAGCTCCACCTCAGCATCAAAAACGTCACCAAGGTTTTCTATTGGTCAAGTTAACTCAAGGGAATGACACGTGGGATCCAAAGAAACACACTCTAGATGGGATTTTACACTAAATCCTTTGTTAAAGAATAAAAAAAAACTAAATCCTCTCTACACACGGATTCCACACTTGCAATCCGTGTGCACACATAAATCCAATGGTGAAGATGAAGAGCCAATGATTGACATTAAAGGAAGGGACAAGATCAAAAGCCAATAGAGCGTGTATTCAGACCTGGAAGCTTCCTTATCCTGCTATAAATACAAGGGCATCCTCACTCATAGAAATCATCTAGCTTATCTAGGAGTAGTCTCTTAAGCTAGCTTAGTGTAGTTTAAAATAGCTTTTGTAATTTAGCTTTTATAATGTCTTAATTCAGTAAATGTAATCTGTTTTTCAAGCTTGTAATCTGTTATTCTCTTATTAATAAAAAGTGTGTTTTCATTTTAATATGCAACTTAAGCTTTACTTAAAAAGCAATTTGGTTTGATAAGCTCTTAATCTCAAATAAGCTCTTAATAAGCTGTCATTTTAACTACTCAAGCTAGTGTTCACTTAGTTTTGCTCATAGACTTAATGACATTCAAATCCACTCCCAAATATTACCACAGCTTATGAAATGGAAGGGAAACCAAACATGGATGGGTTTCCAGGACAATACCAGCTTATCACTTGATAAGCTGGAGCTTGGTGATAGCTCATTTGAGCTTAATCTTGGCCTTGTTTAGAGCAAAGGCTCCTGTAAGTTTCTTCTTTACATTTAAGCTTAAATTTACACTATTAGCTTTAATTTGTTTCATCTGCTTATTGTATGCTTATTTTAGTTTAGATCTTCTTATTCTGCTTATTTTAGTCATATAATGCTTAATATGCTTATTAGTTAGTTTATATCATAGTTTGCTTGTTAAATTCATAAAATTGTTTAAAAAACCAAAAATATTAGCATAGTTGTTAAGTTGGTTGTTAGTGCTTATTTGCTTATTGAAAAATGTTCAATAGGTCTGTTTTAAGCTTGTAATAATCTGGTATTTGCAACTTGATCTTTAAATCTCTTATTCATAAGCTTAATATGGGATTTAAGGTTTTAAAGGGGTGTTTGGCTATTGACAGTACTAACTAGAGTTAGTATTGTCATAAGCCATTTGGCCTTTTGGATCCATTTTAAATCTAATAACTAGGTTTATGAGATAGGATTTAGAGTTGTTTGTAGTTTTAATCCAGCTTTCTATATAAAAATTAAAGTAGTAGTTAGAACCTGTTAAGCCTAGATTAAGTAGTAATCGTTTTTAGTTCTATTGGTTTCTAGTTGAATTCATAACCTTTGTTGTTCTCATTTTGGTGTTTCTAGAGTATAGAAACTAAGACTTTTAGTCTGCACTTGTTAGAATTTGGCTTTGTTTCACTTTTGAGCAAAGTGCATCAGCAACATAAATAAATAAACAGCCTTTTTCTAGCTTAAATTTCAGATGGTAAATTTAGATATTAGGTTTTGATTTTTAGCACACTAGTAGTTTATAGGCCAATCTAGATGGAATAGGTTTACTTTAGCTTAATTAGTTAATTAGTCTATTTGTTCTTAATCTGCAATTCAGTATTTTGTCTTTTCATAAAATTTTCAAAAACCAAAAAAAAAAAATACTTAATTATGTCTGCACACCTTTTTCATTAAGCTTTTTGATTAAGCACTAGATTTTCAAATTGATTTTTAAGAACAGTTTTAGATAGCTTATAGGTTGTAGTTTAAGCTAGTATAAGCCAAAAGACCATAAGGAACTTTTAGCTTATTTCTGGTTCTCATTTGCTTATTAGGTTAGGATTAGTATAGTAGTAGCTTATTTAGTTATAGTTTAGCTTACTTGAGCTTATTAGTTTACTTAAGTTTTGAAAAATTTAGTTATGTCTTTAATTACAATCTGTCTGTTTTCAGCTCATTTTCCAGCTTATTTAGTGCTTTTAAAAAATAGTTGTTTTTATTAAAATTGCTTAATTTCAGCTTTTTTATAAGTTTGCTTTTTAAAGTTTTTCTAAAAATAAAAAAAATGGAAGAAGGGAAATCCAGGGTGAGCAAGGCTCGAACCCTGGACCTCTACCTTCCTCGACCTTTTTATAACACAACACACTAACACACTAACCATCTCGCCCTGGGGTCTTTTTCGTTTTAAGTTTGCACATTTAATCTTTTATACACATTTGAGCTCTTTTAGTTTATAAGCTGTTTTAGCTTACTTCACAGCTTATTCGATAAGCTGTGTTTCCAAGCTTATTTTTCCTAGATTCCTCATTGTTCAAGCTATTTTTCTTAATTTTTTTAGGATTTTTATAAATAGTTTAGTATTTTTAAACATTTAATTTTGTTAAAATCATTTTTAATTCATAAAAAATTATAAAAAAGTCAAAAAATATAATTCTTTTTTATAAAATTTTCTTTTAACATTTAGAACTTAAGAAAATTAGATTTGTGTTAGTAGGGTTAAAATTGCAAAATCTTGTTTTTTAAAGAACGGGATTGATTCCCGTTCTTGTTTTCTTCACGTTTTTAGCTTTAAACACCTTCGTTTTTGGTCTAGTTTTCTTTGCCTTAGCTTTTTAGTCAATTAAAATTTATAAAAACCAAAAAGATCATTGTAGGACTTAAATTTTGTTGATTTAGTTTTTTAGGTCTCGTTTATGAATCCCAATTTGCATTTTTAGTTTACTTTCCCGTATTGATTTCTAGTAGTTAGGTTTAATTGTCCCTTTATTTACTCACTTTTAGGATTTTAGAAAACAAATCATCTTCGAACCAATTCAAATCATTGTCCAAATAACAAACGTGGTCTCAATTTCATAAATCTTTGGTAAAACGACCCGGTAATCACTTACCGGTTTCTTACGTGTGATATTTTTGTGTAGAAATTGCTACTAATCTTTGTCCTTAAGGATTTTTAGTAATTCTCTTTATACTTATATATTATACGTATATTATAAATTGATTTTCAAAGATCAGTAATTCTAAAATTTACCAATTTAAACAAGTTACTCTATCTAAATCCATAGTACTTATCACTGCGGTCTCGAATAGATATACCAAGCCAAGTTCTAAAGTCTACAACATCACCAGCACACTCATATTTTATGGAATTTGGGTAAACATTTAGAAACGGATAAGGTTAAATTCTCACAATATCTAACAAGGGTTATTGTGTGCGGGTTATGTAACAGGTAATTTCACAAAAGTATGCTTGAAAAAAATTAAAATTTGAGCATAATTTAAGCATTTCAGTGTGAACTTACGAAAAAGACAATAAATCCTAATCTATAATAGCAATGGACATGAGGACAAGTGATGGAGCTTCCCTAGGATGTTTAGTACAGGTCCATGTTTTAAAAAACTAACTTTTAGTTCAAAAATCTGGTGATAAACATGTTTTCTATATCAAAGTCCATGAACTGACCTAGTTTCGTATTTGGGCCAGATCTCCGCAATCGGAGGATTTGGTTGAGAATCCAATTCACACAGGATGGTTTTTCCCATATTATTCACCATATAATTATCTTAGTGGTTGATGAGGCCACAATTTCAGGTGAAAAACAAGCCCCGTTTACCTGCAGGTCCCAAAACAGTCCCACATATTACTACTCCAATTCCATAAATAACACTTCAAATTAGCTATTGAACAAATACAACGCCGAAACTTAAATATAATAAAAATAAATCCCAAACCAATTATCCCTCAAGTATCATGATCATTCCAGTTGAGTTTATGAGCAAGGATGTGTGTTGTAAATGTGTCTGAATTCCATCATGACTAAAATCACACATAAGATTCTAGATGATTGATACTTCACCAAGTTCGTTGATTTCTTAGAAGGTTCTTGTATCAATAAGAAAACAAATGTAATTCTATCTCCGTGTATTCGTTTGGTTAGACTCAAAATAAATACCTAAAAACTGTACAGGAAGTCGATACGCCGTATCCATACCCCAGGATACGCCATATTGATACCTATGTCGAATACGCTGTATTCGTTTAACGAATACGCCGTATCGACTGTGCTGAAAAATAAAGTCTAGATAACGTCCAGAAGGTCAATACGCCGTATCCATGGGGTTTGGATACGCCGTATAGAAAATCTGGGAAGACAGACTTGATAAAAATTGAAAATACATTCCGGGTTGTCTCCAAGCAAGCACTTTTGTTTACAAAAAAGTCTTTAAGTTAGACTTGCCCCAATTTAATCCCATCCTTATAAAACAATTTAGGGTCGAACGGGATGCCAAATGGCACATACAAATTCTTGATTAGGAAAATAAATGGCATCTCTTTATTAAGATAATGACAGGTCACGATTTTAACATTTAATTCCTTGATAAAACTTTCAGTTTTGAAAAATTTATTAGATGTATCATGACTTGTTTCCAAAAGCTTATTTAACCCTTGTGCATAGGCACCATCATCGATATTTATTACATCAGGTAATGGTTTGACATATAAATCCCCCGAAGAGTGTTCAATATCGATATTATCATCATCATTGTCCTCATCCGATTTTGAATCATCGAGATAAATTACGTTAAAAGAAACGAGATCATTAAAGTATAAAACGTTTTGTTCCTCTTTATCACATTCGGACAATGATGTTTCATCTTTCAAATTAAATTCATCGATATGTTGAATACTTATAGTAGGTTTAGTTAAGAAATCTGATTTAGACGTTAGAGCATCATTGTAAACAATGGCTGGAAATTCATTCTCAAAATCATTAAAGAAGTCTAAATCATCAAAACAACTGATCGTAGGATCGGGTGGTGGGAACGAAGGCATATTGACTTTTTCATTATCATTTTTTGAATCCGTTTTCAAATCATTGACAGAAATTATTTTGTAAGAAAATGAGTTTTTGTCAAAAATTACCGTGTAATCTTCATCGTTGGAATCGTCGAACGAAACTCTAAAGTCAATTTCATTATTAAGAGAACTTACTGTGGGTTCACAAGAAAGTGTTTTTTTAGATGATATCTGGTCATTAAAAGCTATATATGGGAATTCGGTTTCAACATATTTGAGGGCGTGAATGTCTTCATCATACCAGATCTTACCATACTTAGCAGTTTCCTAGTTAAACACCTTACCACATTTTTGAGCCTTTTCTTCCTCAAGCCTGATATACTCTTCCATAGTTATGTTGGGGTCGTCCATTTTAACCTGTAATAAATTTGCTAGGAAAGAAAACTATCAAATTGCTTAATACGTCGTATTCAGTGAACTGAATACGCAGTATTGATGATAGAGTCGAATACGTTGTATTAGTTTGAAAACAATTATACGGCATATCCAAGAAAATGAATACGCCGTATTGAGTATTCGACTCAGAAGGTTACAACGAACTGTAATAATGCACACAAACACACAATATGCAAAATATACAATGCAAAAATCAAACACACAAATATGCAAATTAATCTAAACTAAACTAAAACACTAATAAATAAGAACTAAAAAACTTCACTCCCCGGCAGCAGCGCCAAAAACTTGATGTGTCACTGTGTAGGTGTTATTTATGTATCAAGTTTTACTATTTATTTTATGCCGACTATACCTAAAATCAACACTCTAACGGGCAGTGTACCCGGTCAATTGTAGTTTCGTGGTAAGTAGGGTGTCGATCACTAAGAGCGAGAGCGTTAATTCCTAATTCTATCAGTATTTTAGTTATCTAAGCTAAACCTAAAACTAATGCAAAAGGGGGTTTTCAGCCTGAGAGACTGGCACGAGGTTTAGTTATCTAACCTAAGGTTTTGATGACAAGTAAAGCAATAAACACACACAAGAAGACAAACAAACGATAGAGAAGCGGTCGAGAACTAATGTAAGGAAAACGTATCAACCATGAATAATCCGATAAAATGCAGGTTTGTTTATTTAGTGTAATGATTGTCTTATCTCGAAGGGCATATCATTCCTAGACTTAGGCGGTACTTCTTCCTAAGACCTAGACACGCTAATTCTGTCATAATTAGACGCATCCGCATAAAGCATCCTTATGTTGATTATAATCTATCTTAGGATATTAGTAATGGTGTTCTTACTAAAAACCACCGAGCTCTATACGAGACTTTACCCACTTCTGCTTAACGGCTCTTTTATATACTAGTGTCCACTGTCCGAGTCCTTACCTAATAGAATATAGACGTACTCGTTAATACCAAGGTCACCTTATGGTCAGCTAAGCTCACACTAACTAAGAAGGTAGGTCAATATTTGTGTTTCCTATGATTCTAGGTATATTAATTGCAATATAGAGAGCTATCCAAGACTCTTAGCCTATGCCCAAACAACACCGAAGTTACAGCGCATTAAATATGTAGGACTAGACCCAGTTGAATGATAGGTCGCATACTTAAGCACGTATAAAAATATAAATTAATAAACATAATCACCAATAAATGATAAATTAAGCAATTGATATAAACAAACCAAACATTAGATCTTCATAAACATGGCTGATAATAAGGTATCAGCCGATAGTCATTGTAAAAATACACACGGTTTGATATATGAACGATTAAAATAAAGGAACCTTAATCGAACGCGTATTCGGTTACACAAAGATTATAGGAGTTTTCCTATGATCTTGAGGCTCTTTTCTGACCTTCTAGGCTCCTTTATTCGTCTCTTGGTCGACTTGCTGGTTTAGGGATTCACTTGCATACCTAAAACTGAGTTTAGGATCGTCTATTTATAGAGTCTGGAAACTTGTCGATACGCCATATCGAGCAATGTGGGATACGGCGTATTGGGGATTTCTTGGAGTAACGACCATGTTTGATATCTTCCAGAATATTTTATTACTATATTGTGAATATGGCGTATTGATGTCTCCTGGATACGATGTATTGGGTCTCCAATCCTTTGTTGTTATTTGTGAAGTGTAGGCACGGATACGCAGTATCTTCCTTGATGGATACGGCATATTGGTAGTCAGAATCATTAATCTTCAAAATATCTTAGTTTAAGCTCCAGAATGCGCGCCTTTTGCTAATATTCACCAAGTACTCCATAATTACTGTAATTCTCAAATATAAACGAGTAAGTAACAATTCTTTGCAATAACTATACAAAATAGGTTAATAACAAGGGATAAATGATGCTATAAAATAGACGTTATTTGATGTCATCAATAAGGTCTACATACTCGGTTCATCAAGTCCATGTATACTGCTGGTACATTCGTCAAACCAAAGGGCATTACTGTGAACTCTAAATGTCCATATCGAGTTCTAAATGCAGTCTTTGAAATGTCGTCCTCGTGTACTCTCAGATGATGGTATCTGGACTGAAGGTCTATCTTAGAGAAATACTGTGATCCTTGTAGCTGATCAAATAGGTCATCTATCCTAGGAAGGGGATAACGGTTCTTGATGGTCAACTTATTCAACTCTCTATAGTCGATACACATCCTAAAAGAATCATCCTTCTTCTTGACGAATAATACCGGTGCTCCCCATAGCGATGAACTTGGTCGAATAAAACCCTTGTCATGGAGTTCTTTGAGTTGACTCGGCAACTCCTCTATTTCATAGGGCGCCAAGCGATAGGGAGACTTCGCAACCGACATTGCTCTCGGGATTAAGTCGATACGAGATTCAATTTCTCGAGAAAGGGGTAATCCTGATAGGTCATCAGGAAATAACTCGGAGAAGTTTTTAACTACGACAATGTCTTTCAGTTTCTTCCCTTCTGCCTTCAAACTCATGAGATGCTTCGCCTTCTCTTCTCGCTTTTCTCCTAAGACTCTAAGCATTTCTCTGTGTGGTAGTGGAATTGTAACTACTTTTTCCTGGAAGACAATCTCGGCCTTGTGCCCGGATGATAACATCAAATATTTGATACTTTTTAGTGTCAATTTCCCCATGAAAATACTTGAAATTGTCTTATAAATACTTGAATTCGATACATTTACAATTATTTTGTTGTTTTCAGGTAAAATGCAAGTATGTGATAAGAAACACAGAAAATGGACAAAAAAATGAAGATAATACGGATTCTTATGAGACGTTATGGCGTAACGCTTACGATAGTATTACGCCGTTACATAATTCAAGCAAGACACGTCAGCTTATAACATTACGGCGTAACCATAACAAAGGTTTACGCCATAACAGTGTTATTATGGAAGGATGACTCATCCGAGTTAGCATTACGGCATAACGTGCCCTGTTGATTACGCCATAACATAATTAAGCTTGTAATAAGGAAAGGACGCATCAGCACTTTACGGAGTAACACCTCATATGGTTACACCGTAAAATATTCGAAACCTATAAATAGAGGCCTCATTCAGACACGTCGACATCAACCATTCTACAGCAGTTCCAAGGGGCGAACAAGGCCTCCATAGCTCAAAAAATTCCACCAGAAGTCCAAAGGAGATCACACTTATCTTACTTTTGTATTTAATCGTTCATAAACCACTTTTGTAAGAATTATGAGTTTTCAATCCAAGATTACCTATATTAATTCTTGCTGCGTTGTTTCTATGAGTGGTTAAGCACTTCAAGTGCTGGCCTAGTCATGAATTTACTATCATTATAATGTTTGTTTCCTGTTAGATTATGGTTTCGTTAGATATCCTTTTACTATCATGTACCCCTGGGTTTTGGTAGTATTGCGGGTGGTTTAGATCATGTTATTCCTATTATTAGATTACCAATTGAACATGGGATTAGCAGGGGTATTAGTGTAGGTTTGGAACCCTATACCTAGTGTAGGAACTAACTAGGTTACTGCCTCTATCACTTAATATACTTAAAAATCACAGGAGCTCTTTTAGAGAGGGTTAATAATCTATATAGGTTATTAGACTAGTTCTTGGGATAGTTAGGATTAATCACTATGACCTGGTTGCCCTACCTTCGTGACTTTCGGGGGATTTGGGATCACAGGAATATAGCACAGACTAAATATATCTATTCAGGTCTGTCGACTTTAGAAACCACTAATGAAACCATAGTGTAACATTGCACAAAAAACGTAGTTATGACGGTTGTAATGAAATGGCTAGGCTAGCATGCTTTTCTCCCTGATATCTTCTATTACTTTTACTTTTCGCATATTTACTTTCCTGTTAATCTTAAAATCAATCTTAAAACTATTCTCAAAACGTGACACTTTCAAATTAAAACTAATTGACACTTAGCTCTTGAGACGACCTCGGATTTACCATTTCGGTACTACTCACGATCGGGTTCTTTGCCCGTTAGTGTGTTTTTCAGGTGAATCGAGTTTTATAAATTTAAAACTTGAACAAAATATATTTTAAAATAAAATATGCATCAAATTGTTGGCGCCGCTACCGGGGAGCTAAAAATTAGGATTAATTTGATTTCTTGTAATTATTTCAATTCTTTCTCTAACTTCTAAATTCTATAGATAACATAATGGATGGAATTAACATCGACGATATCACCATAGAGAAATATCTTAGGCTTACACAAGAAAACCAAACACCTAGCATGGTTAAGAAGGTTGATGACATGACCATTGCCGAATATATAGAATACGTGGAGAGGATGAAAAGGCAATACAATAGGAATTCTGGATCCTACTTTCCAACCTATTCTGGCCATTGCACATCCAGAAATAACACAACTATAGAATTTACTCATAACGCTTACTTTAATCTAATCCAACCAAACACTGAGTTTAATTATGATTCTGAGGATATGAAGCTTGATGAAGAAGCTGGGTACACAACTGATGAGGAATCAGTTATGAGTGAACATGAAGCAATTGACCCCGCTCATGCTGTCAATACTTAGCCTTTTGAAGAAGAGTTGAGTTCTGAAGAAGACCTTGATGAGTGGTTGAAAGCAGAGATGAAAAAGCACATGAGTAAGCAGAATGAGAAAAACGAGGAAGATGCACTAATTGCTATTATAAAATCCATTAGAGAGGAATGTAGGGTTGTTCATAAAAATAAGCAGATAAGTCCTTTAGAAGCTAATCTGAAAAAATCTTCTGAGACCATGGAAGACACCATCAATAATGACAGCTTTATAAGTAATTTGCCATACCAACCATCACTTGAGGAGCTAAACCCAGGAAGTTTCCTTCTTCCCTTCACACTTGAATATTATAACTCTTATGTTATAGCTAATATAGATGCTAGTAATAATGTCATGCCTAGGAGCATATATGAATACCTGAAGCTAGCTAATCTTGGGGGCCCACTATGTCAGTAAAAATGGATGATATGACGCAACAAGAAACATTAGGAACTGTGAAAAATGTCTTGGTTAAAATTGATAAGTTTGAGTTCCTATGTGATTTTATTGTTACTGATATGCCTGAAAATCTTGGAGAAATGGTTATCTTAGGAAGACCATTCCTAGAAACCATTCATGCCCAGAGATATGTATTCTAGGAAGAATTTCATTAGGGATTAGCGAAGATAGAATAAAATTTGACGTAAATGGAAATCCTCGCCAATCTAACGTTACGATCGAAAAAGTTTAAAATGAAAAATACTAGTCAAGAGGAAGAATCCTTTAATCCCCTTGAAATAGAACAGGATCTATTCTCATACAAATCCCCTACATGTTTGCAATTTGAACAGATTACTAGAAATTATGATACTATTGATCCACATAATGAAATTGCCGGACAAACTAACCCTTTACTGGATAAAAGGGGGTTGACAAAAAGATGGCATGTATGTAAACCTGTTCAGGTGTTTTATGATGACGAAAGTGGTGAAGATTGTGGAATGTGGCCTACTTGCGACCCTAACTCAAGTTTCTGCTATGATTATAAAGAGATTTTTGGAAAAAAGCGAACAGGGAATGCTTAGACAATGGGTATGTTTTAGTGATCATGAGAGGCGTACAATGAATGGAAGTTATATGGGATTTTCAGACTTTCTTCAAGTTCGTTACGAAAATCAAAGAATTGATGATACAACTCGTGAACGGAGATATTATGAATTGGTTGCTCAAAATTATGAGTTTGATAATAATAGGACCCCGTCAACAACAACAGTGACGACAAATAAACCCAAAAAAACCACCATACCACACCTATCCCCTTGATGATGGGAATACAAGGTGCTATATTAGACCTATACCGGAGTAAATTCTAATCAAGAACATACCTAATAATGACCCTACAAACCCCATTTTCACTTGAGCATATCAGAGTTAGAGAAAAAGCTAATATAAGTGGGAATCCCGAAGTTACACCCTATCCACGCCCTTGAGTGATTACTTATTAGTGATGAATGGCTAAAAGTCATATTAGGGAATAACCAACATATACAACTCTGATTCGTGAAATCAAAGTTTAAATGAATATATTACTAGATATTTTAAAATGTTGAGGAAGAATATGCTAAAGCAATTGGGAATCCATACTCACGAAGATTTGACAAGTACAAACAAGTGTTTTACAATAAGGTTGAACAACTGTCAAATGAGTACACTCTAAGAATTAGAAAAAAGGGGTATGTCCTGGATTATGTTTGGGAGAAATGCGAGCAATACCATAGAAAAATTATCAATTCTTGGCACGACAAAGGATTCAAAGAAGATGAGCTATGGCGAAGTGGAGACGAAAAAACTAACTATGAACAACCTTTTGTGGACATTAAAACTTTTAAAGTAAATAAGTATTTCTTAAAAGGGGGGAAAGTTTTATAAGTATTGAAGACTATCTAATAACATACATAATGATGGAAAGAGAGGTGATTTTAGTGAGAGAGTAGTTGGATGAACACTTTAGAGAAAGAAAGTAAACATGAGAGAAAATGAATTAAGTGTGAGAAAATAAATGAACAACCAAGACCCTATCTAAGGCATAGAGAGGGTATTTATACCCTAAGTATAGATGGCAAGGCTTGGGGCTCATGGGCTTTCCATGGGCCTTGGGCTTACTAGCCTACTTAAGTTTCCAAAAATAACTATACGAGCTATCTAAAGATATATATGGAAGTAACCGACACTTTTGTGTTCCTGACAATCTCCCCTAAGGGAGGTCACTCCATTTTTACAAAATCTTAAACCTAGCATACTATGAAGGTCTTTGTTCTTGTGCTCGCAGACTTCATTTTCTTTTCCATTCTCTTGTGAATATGGCATAGTGATCATTGACTTTAGGCTTGAGCTTGTTCCTTTAGCTTAACTTGTAAGTGAATATGTGATCTTGAGCATTTTGAGATCATCAACCAAGCATAATCTCTTTTCACCATCTTGTAAACTTTGCCATCTTGTGAACTTGTGACTTCTGGACCGACATGCTCATACCTTTCTTGATATGTTAACTTTGAAAAGCTTTAAATAATGCACCTTTCATATGGTTCTTTAACTTTAACACATCGTCGCTTCAAGTAGGAACGTAACGTATCAGAGTAGGCGGAAAGTACTTGAAAAAACATGTACTTAGCCTTCATGAGTGTCTTTTATAATCGTCGGTTGGTATGAGCAAAGTGGTTAGGAATCTTTGATCAGCTGAATCAGTAACAAGTTCACCTCTATCTTTTTAAGTATCCTGCATTAAAATATTTAGCAATAAAGAGGGGGGACGAATATGGCTTTGTTAATTCACGCCCGTGTTTGGTTGAAGTAACCTTCGAATCTGTAAGGAATCGAACCTGGTGATCAAGTATATTCAAATTAAAAAGAATCTCCTTGATAGGATTTCCAGCTGAAGTATCGAATCTTACCTAACACATATAGATTAGATTATCAAACTTACAGTTCTCATTACCGAACGCTCTCAAAGCAGATAGCACTGATTAAGAAGTGAACCACGGTTTTAACTATCTCACCATTAAAATAAAAAATTGATTTGAAAATCAATCGACGTGTCACTTTGCTAAAGTGTTTTTGGACACATCAAGATTTTAATCATTTCAAAATTCATCATCGCCGTCAAATCATTTCCTGAACGATAGTTTTGATTCATATAGAATCGCACATCGTTTTCTTTCCATTGTCACAAGCTTATTTGTAAGAATCCACAAGTCACCTACCATGAGATTGTTTGATGTTACTCAAGCAATTTCCATCTTACTGTTAATAACTTAAATTCACTCGATTTTCTGGCAAAAATCACAAGGTGATAATCGTAGACTCTTAATAATATATATCTTTTGTTATTCAAC
Organism: Tanacetum coccineum; assembly: GCA_026074375.1. Taxonomy (NCBI): domain Eukaryota; kingdom Viridiplantae; phylum Streptophyta; class Magnoliopsida; order Asterales; family Asteraceae; genus Tanacetum; species Tanacetum coccineum. The sequence goes on from BQNB010025894.1 coordinate 33,770, forward strand.
AACTTACCAGAGCATAAATTTGATCAGTGTCCTAATGTATTTATCAGATGATCTCTTTTGGCTCTAGACTCAATAGTGCACTTTGGTTTTAGTGATCGAGGCTGAGTAGACTGCCACCATTTTCAATATCAATCTAACTCTAGTGAGAAAGTCGATAGGAAAAAAAATTTTGCGTGTAAATCTCTCCGTGAGGAAATGAAACAAGAAAGTCTATTGAGAGACCTTGAGTGGCTTATAGGTTGTGGCATAGCGTTACTCTTGTCCATACTATCTCAATGTCAGACAACAACTTAGTGATTTCGACGTTTATGTATAGATCCCGTTCTGCCTAAGTTATGAGGGCATCTTTCTTTTCACCTTTATCCTTACATGTTATTTTCATATCTGTCAACCCCTTCAATGCTTACAGAGACTTCAAATAACTAACACCTTGTTGGGGTTTATTCCATGTTACCAAATCAGTCGGCATTATTCCCGATTCTCACTTTTTCTCCTTTTGTATCATACTTAAGGACTTCTACACTATCTAGTGGATATCCCTAGGTAGATCCCTCCGGTTCTATCTGGATCAAGGGATTTGAATACCTATGCCTAACCACCTTATAACTCCATAAATTTAAGTACATGGTCGGTCTTTTGGGTATTCCATCATAATCAAAACCAAAATCATTGAAAAGTTCAATCAAAGTGTTTGATATAAATATTAAAAAGATTTACACTTTGAAAGTTTTTCATCATTACTAAAAGCTCCCCCTTAACATGTGCATCGTAATCGTAGTACATGCTAAGTGTAGAGAGCATTGAGTCCCTTTTATTTGATCACATTTCAATACAAGTTAGGTTCAGTTTAATCATATTTTCTCCCCTTATCCAAAATGTTAATCCCTTGATATTTTGGATATCAATTGATTAAACGTTCAGGGATAAAATGTTACACAGTATCTATTAGGAACATTTTAATGCCCCCCCCCTCAATTTTTGAGGGTATATAAGACAGTGCTTAGTATAATAATTTGAATATTTTTTAATTTACTAAGAAATTCTTGAAAATTTTGTACTCGAGCACTCCTTATTTTTTTTATCATAAAGTCTACACTGTATATATACAAATTCATAAGTTTTTTTATGTACGAGGTTTGACCTGTTATGATGAGGACATCATATGATAAATCATATGGTCCTTTCCAACAGCCGAAGGTCTCCCCCATAAGGTCTTCCACCAACGAACTTCTCCAAGCTTCACATCAACCTTCTATCTCTGAGCTTCTTGTCAATGGCATTGATCATCACACGAGCTCTTTGTTTGTCTTGTTTACTCCACTTTCTCTTTGGCAAGTACTTCATCTGAATTTTGGTGGCAATATCATTGAGAGCAGTACGAACATGGTTTAGTGTGCCATCACTGAACTTGTGAAGTTCCTCAGTGCGTATCAGACAATTTCTGTCTAAGTCATCTTGATAGATTATGACTTGGATATCAGGGTAAGCAGTGTAGGGAGTCATTTTTCTGAGATCTGAACGGTATAAGTCTGGCCTTGAGAGGTTGATCTTATTTTGGTAGCTTTTGACTCCCAATTGTAGATTTTCCACACGTTCTTGAATGATAATACATCTAGTGTACATTCTTAAAGCCACATTCAGTGCATACCGTTCATCTAAATTAAGGTTTGTCAGCTTACCTTGAACTAGGAGAAGTAACATATCTTCAATGTCTTGTCGACGAAGTCTTTTGAAGTCGCTTTCACTTGTACAGCTGATCATCCTGTCTTTTAACAATAATCTCTTCTAGGTGACCGTAGCCAAAAAAAACTGCATGATCTTGAGACTGGTTACTGCAATAATCCTGTGTTTTGAGTAGACATCTTTTGAAGTTTCCATGTTTGCTGCATATCCGTAGAATTTCTGACGTTTTGGACCCTAGTAATATGTTCCCGAGTAAGCATGCTTGTCGTAAACAACTTTTTCCAGACTCCATATTCTACCAGGAACCTTGTCTTCAATCTATTTTACATGACCATAATCAGCAGCCTTTGTCTTGGTAATTGAGGTGGTGTATCTTTTACTTAAGCCCCCTCCTTTCAGATATTCAAATCCTTGTTGATGAAGTGATCCAAAGGGATAACTTGACGACCTCATGCATTCGAAATTAAAGGTAGGGGCTTGCTGAGATCATAGGGATACGGCCTTCCTTCAGATTATGCCAATCTAATTAATCATTGGTAGCTTTGAAGACTTCTTCCAAGTGGTACTCCAATTCCACTACACTCTTGCACGTGCCTTTCATGAGATCATAGGTTAGGTCGGTCAACACATCTTGAGTCAGATTTTCAATCTTAAGCCGGTTCATTATAAAGGCAGAGAGGTCGATGGGAGTAGCCAAAAGCACATTAAACGAAGATTGAATGCCAGTAGCTTAAGCCAGTTATGAGATCTATCGTTGAGGTGGTCGTTTGTCAGCAGTCTTTGTTTTGTCCCATTCACGATCAAGAGTTGGAAAACTTGGTGTATTCCACTGACTTGCATCATCTAGTGTCTCCCGTACAGGAATTACATCATCTCCTGTGTTGAATTCTTGATGTGAGTATTCTTCCAAATCATCAACCTTTTAACTATGCTCCTCTGCTTGAGTAGACTTACTTGAAGACTTTGGTTGAGATCTGGATGCACCTTTTGAAGAACTTGTAGACTTGGACTCCTTGTGTGTTGTTTCTTTGGATGACTCAGCTTCTTTGCCTGATCTCCTTCTCTTCGACCCTCGGTTTGATCCAGCGGAGGGGTTTTCATCCTTGTCTTGATCATCTCGTCCTTTATTTAGTGTGACAACATCACCATAAGTGGAAATGATGTCTTTGTCAGAGTTGTACGATTCAACCAATGCATTGTAAAGATTCTTCTGAATGTCTGATCTGTTTATTGATTTATTTTCCTCCATTTTGTCAATGAGAATCTTCTTTAATTCGAATTCTGAGAGCGAAGTTGCTACTGCGTAAGATGTCTGAGGTTGATTGGTTGATCTAACCAATACTTTAGCTCCCGGAGATTCTATGATGTACTTCTCAACCATTGGCATGATCTTGGAGACTTGAGCTTTAACATGCTTCTTGATTATAGCCTTCATGTTTGAGTCTATCTGTTTAAGAAATTCTTCATTCTCAGCTTGAGCTTCTTCTCTGAGCTTATTTGATTGTAGCTGAATAGCCACATCTACTGCATCTTTCAACTTAGAAGCAAGATAGTTATCAATAATGGCCAGAATTGAGGAAACAGCTTCAGCAAATTGATTTGTTTGCTTGAACTCAGACATTTCAGTTTCCAAAGAGGATACCCGTTGATCAAATCGGAATACAGATGCGAAGTTAGGAATATCTAGAAAGGTCGTTGTTGGAATAGTTGTTGTTGTTCTGAAATCTGGTGTTTGTTGTAGAGTTTGAATGATTAGAACAGGAGGTTGAGGAATTGTAGAGGCAGCAGAAGGTGTCACAGGAGCAACAAAAACGGGTACATTGACAAGATTATGTGATTGAACATTTTGATTTAATATTGAGTCAATACCTGTATCCGGAGAAGGATTAATGTATATTGACACCAAGTCTGATGAAACAGAAGAGCTTTGCTGTTGCACTGCTGGAGGTTCAGCAGTTAGAGTCACATGAACATCTTTCGTGTCTTGATTAATTTAAGCATCAATCATTTCAGCATCTCTTCTTTCCAGGATGATATTCAAGTCTCCGTACAGTTCCTCTTCTGCGTCTTCTTGTTCTCCTTACTTAACGTAATCATCACCCTCTTGATTTTCTTCTTCTTCTGTGAATTCATGATATGGAGGTGTTAACACTTTCTGATCAGAAGACACTTCATCATCATCATCTACTTTTTCTTCTTTTTCTTCTTTTTGATCATCTGCTTTATAAGTTGACAAGTTTGGGTGAACAAAATTATCTCTGTCATCATCTGATTCGGTTTCTTCACTATCATTCTTGTCATCATCATCTTCATCATCTTTTTCATCTTCAAGTTCATGCTCATCAATGTCATCATCATCATCACCTTGACTAAATGTCCAGGATTATTCTTCACTCTTTGAGGTATATTTTGGTATATCGGAAACCTCTGGTTTGTCACCAGATCCTTCATCTGTACCACCATTATTTTGTTGTTGCTCATCAAGAACCTCTGACTGAGTGTCAGCTCCATCACCTGAGCCACTTGCATGAGAGCTGTGAAATTGTGTCTTGCTTCTTTTGGTGGTAATTTTCATTTGTTCATGCTCAGACAATGCCACTTCAGATAGAGTTTATAGTCCTTTTGCTTTCTGCACCGATGCAGATTGCCTTTTCTTACTTGACTTGGTCACTTTACCTAGAGTCTTGAGTCTTTTACCTTTAACCGTTGGAGTAGACTTGGGCTTGGAAGATGTGTCAGATCCATCTGCCTTCTTCTTGTACTTTGTTTTTGTTTTTGGAGGTTCTGCTCTAAATGTGATAGCATAGTACTGCTTGTAGGCTTCAGAATCCTTTATTTCTTGGTTAATCAATTCATCAGGGAGAATAGTACCATATATCTGTGTGTCTTAATGTTTAGAGATAACCCTTATTGTGTTAAACATGTGGTCTTCTCTGGCAGTGTGCCAAAACATCTTGTTTCTCCTTGATATTGACTGATCTTTTGACATGAAGTAGTCTATGATGACTTTTGTAAATCGTGGATAGCACATGTTATTATTCTTCTTAGAGTTCTTGTTTTCCACTTGATATACCAGGTCTTCCCACAGTAGGTAGACATAATCAACATTCTTCTTATGATACATGCCCCAAATGATTTGAGCACGTGATAAGCGAAGACTATCTAAACCGGTAGTTTTTCCACTTAGACACTTATTGATGATAGCAGCAAATGATCTCCAGGGTTGATGCATGTGGTTAACATTGACATCTGTTAAGACCTTTATCTCTCCAGTGTGGCCAAGATCTCTAATAAAAGAGAGAATTTCCTCTTCAAATGGAGGATCTTCAAATTTCTAACCTGGGAGTCTAGGGAAAATCTGGAGCATGTCTCTGAAGTTCTCAAGGTTAACAGTGTGGCTTTTGTCATTCATCTTGAAGCGAAGTGATTTGTGATGGAAGGAGACAGTGGCCTAGAACTCTTGCGTGTAGATTTTCGGTACATTAGCAGTGACCTCAAATGCTTTGTAAAAGGGAGTGAGTTTCAGAGCGTCTAAAACCACTTGAATAGTAGCTTCATTGGATTTAAGAGTGGAGCTTAGTCATTGATTGCATTTTCCAATCTTAAGACGGTTAGCAGGAGCGACTAGAGCATCATCCAAAGCAATTTGCTGATCTTTTGTGGTATCCATGATTCTGCTAAGAAAGGATCAATACAGTTTATGTATATCCAATTTTATACAATACACTATAGAGACCTTATAAGTGAGCACTTTAAGTTGAATCATGATGCGCAAATTTCTTAAGGATTAGGCATTATAAGACTTTTAGCACTTTTTAAGATCTATTCCTTAAAAGGACAACTTAGATGGACAAAAATGCTTAAGGAATTAAGGAAACTTCTTTGATCATTTAGGAATCGTGTTCATTCTAACTAGTTAGAGACATTTTGATATCCTAAGCCTTATTTTAGTTATCCTTGTTTTACCTTGCAATTAAGCCAATTTACCTTGAATAGAGTGTAGAATTAACCAATTTTAATTAACTCCCTAATTAAGGTTTTAAATCGCCTTTTAATTTGGAAATTTTGATCTTAAGTGTTGTTGGTCTTGAAAGATAAACCGTTTTCTAAAGAACACTAATAGATCGGTTCTAAAGGAAAACTAGTTGTTCGGTTCACACAGGAAAATGAGTAGTTCGGTTCTAAAGGAAAAACTAGTTGTTCGGTTCTCACAGGAAAACGAGTAGTTCGGTTCTAAAGGAAAAAGAAGTTGTTCGGTTCTCACAGGAAAACAAGTAGTTCGGTTCTAAAGGAAAAACAAGTAGTTTGGTTCTAAAGGAAAAACAAGTTGTTCGGTTCCTAAAGAAAACTAGTTGTTCGGTTCCTAAAGAAAACTAGTTGTTTGGTTCCTTATGAAAAACTAGTAGCTCGGTTTACAAGGGAACAAGTAGTTCGGTTTACAAAGGAAACTGGTAGTTCGGTTCATTAAGAGATCGAGTAGATCGGTTCTCTCATGAATATCACAAACATGAATTTTTTAACATTAAGAGAGTATCACTTAGCCTTTTTATCATGTAAGCACAACACATAAGCACTCATTTCACAGAAAACACCACAAAAACAACAACAATCGCATAGGTTCTTCAAACCGAATATGAACATTCAATAAAATGCATACAATTAAGATTTTTACTAACAAGGCTATGATTTTAAGCACTCAAACACATTCAAGAATAATAAAACTAGCTTCCGATCATAAAACCCACAAACTTTAAACATCCTTACTCAAAAAACCAAATTTTCGAGCTTATAATCAATCAAAATCTATGTAAATGATAACCACATACAAAACTATTTAATCCAAGTGCTATTCACACCTAAAGCTACAAAACCCCTCAACTAATTTAGAGTTTTACCTAATTTGATTTTCAAGAACCCTAATTTTGAGAATTAGGGATTTCGAGATTAAGATTGGATGAAAAACCAATTCCTTTGAGATGTAGGTAGATTAGGTGATAGAGAGCATTCTTCATGTTGTACATTAGAGATGAAAATAGCTGGAAATGATGAACAAGATGTGGCGTATTCGAATTGAGTGTGGAAGGGAAAGATTTTGCAAAGTGTATGTTCGTGTGTGTTAAAACAGACGGGGTGGGTAAGGGTTTATTTAAAGAAAATTCAATTTTGACACAACTGGCCCCTCAAGTTTCATTATCCTTTTATTTTTTCTTATATAAGTTTTATTAGGCAAATATAGTTTAACAATTGGCACAAATAGTCCCTAATATTTTTAACTAGCAAACCTAAAAACTTAAATTCACATATTTACTCCCTAAAGGCATAAACACATAACATATAAGGCACACATAAGCTAAACTTAATTAACTTCCTTAAAAATGATATTTCCGTTATGTTTAAAAAAAACCTTTTTCCTTTTAAAGCATACTTATTATGAAGAAGATATTTGACATTTTCTCCCCCTCAAACAATGACCCGTTTTCTATTTAAAGAGTTGTAGTCGTTGTTTGAGAAGTCGAATGTCTTTGAAAATCATTTTCTGATGACTTAATGTTTTATTTTGAAAATCAAACACCATGAAATAAGAATTCTCTTATTTTAACACATAAGTGCATGGATACGTACACTTATGGTAATATAGAAAGCACGGGTTGTGTTTCAAAGTAAACACAAGCCTTTGCATGGTCATAAAGTAGACCATGCCCGAGAATAAATCCCGTTATGAGGTCAAGTTTTCTTTTTGATGACCGGGTTGCTATCTGAAATAATAGCAAGCCATTTGGCATGTTTTGAAAACATTTGAACTTCTGCTCGAACTTCATTTACAGCCTTGTATCATTATTAAATAACATTTCTAAGACCGTAAATGTTATCGATTTTCAGAAGACATGCCATTATTACCTCTTTTTATATTTTTCTCATTTTTAATTTTTTCTTTGGTTTTAAAGATTTTATATTTTTTATATTTTGTTTTTATAAAGGTTCTTTGAAAATGAAAAATCTTTTTTGGTTTTTCTGGTGTGTAATATATACATATATATATACGTATATATATATATATATACGTATATATATATATATACGTATATATTTATAATATATATAATTTTATATTATTACGTATATTATATATACGTTTTATATATTTATTTATATATATACGTTATATATTATATTTATATACGTATAAGTATTTATTAACTATTATATTATACGTATTGCCGTTATTTTTATATATTACGTATACATATATATATATTCTATATATACGTATAAGTTATTTATGTATATATAATATATACGTTTACGTTTATATATATATATATAAGTTTATATATAATATATATTTTTATATACGTATAATTTATTTATTCGTATACGTATATATATTTTATATAATATCATTATATATATATATATATATATCATATATACGTATATAGTTTTATACGTATTATATATATATAGTATATATATATATAGTATCGTATATATATATATATCCTGATATTTATATATATATTTATATAGTATATATATAGATATATATATATAATACGATATATAATATATATAGTATACGTATTTTATATATAATATATACGTATATATACGTATATATAATAAGTATATAATTAGTATATATATACGTCCCCCCTCCCCCCACTACTATACGTATAGATATATATACGTTTATATATATATGATAGATACATATATCTTATATAGATACATATATAGATAGATACATACATATATTTATTACTTACATATATATATATATATATACATTATATATCATATATATATATATACACATAGTTTATATGGATATTTGAATAGGGTACCACCACTATTCTTCAGCTTCATCTGCAATTGTTTCGGGTCTCTAGGCGTAAATCTTAGCATTCCTAGCTTGTTGATAAGAAATTCAATTCTTTCTCTGCTAAGTGCTTTAGTGAAGATGTCCGCCAGTTGATACTTTCTCCACTTGCTCTTTGATAAAGTGGAATCTGATGTCAATATGCTTCGATCGAGAATGTTGAACATTATTGCAGCATAAGGCAATAGCGCTTTTTTTATCACATTACATTGGAATTTTATTGAATCTAAGACCATAGTCGGCAAGCTGTGATCTCATCCAAAGGACTTGAGCACAACAGCCAGACAAGGCTATATATTCATCTTTCGTACTGGATATCGCAGCGCTTTTCTGCCTTTTTGATGACCAGCTAACAAGTCTATCTCCTAATAATTACATACTTCCAGATGTACTTCGTCTAGTATCTTGGCAACCCGCGTGATCAGCGTCTGCATAAGCTGTTAGAGCAATAGAAGAATCCTTCGGATACCAGAGTCCCCTATTTATGGTTCCTCGTAGGTATTTAAAGATTCTTTTTACAGCATGTAAGTGCTTTTCGATAGGCTTTGCCTGATACCGGGCACACATGCATACAACAAATGTTAGGTCTGGTCTACTGGCTGTAAGATACATGAGGGTGCCAACCATTCCACGATAGTGTGTAGGGTCAACGGATTTTCCTTGTGGATTTTCATCCAGTTTGAATTTCTCCATCATGGGAGTATCCACGGGGTCGCTAGATTCCATACCATATTTTTTCAATGATTCTAGAGCATATTTAGACTGGTTTAAGAAGATGCCTTTGGGACTTTGTGAAATCTGTAGTCCTAGAAAAAATGATATTTTGCCCATCATCGACATCTTAAACTTTGAAAACACATTATTTTTGAAAATTGGTCACAAAATTCAGGTGTAGTAGAAGCAAAGATTATATCATCAACATAGATTTGTACCAAGAGAATATCTTTGTCTTGTCTTCTGATGAACAAAGTGGGATCCACGGTTCATTTAGAGAATTCCTGAGAGAGTAGAAACTTAGACAATAGATCGTACCAAGCGAGGAGCTTGTTTCAACCCATAGAGAGCCTTCTTAAGCTTATAAACATGATTTAGATTGTCTTGATCCACAAACCTGTCCGGTTAGCTAACATAAACCATTCCAACTTAACACATAAAGGATGATCCATTACATAACTACTTACTTATATCAAAATAAAATCGAAACGACATAAAAGAACGAAAATCTCGCAACAATTCCCAAAATACGAAATATCTGACCGAAATAATCAATAAGAACATGACGGGGTAAAGGACGAGATAAACTTATGCTGGGCCTCGCTTGGGTTTGACTTTGCCTCCGGAAAAATCACTCGACTCCGCGGGTCCAGTGATTCGCAGTTTTAACACACGTAAAATATATATATAATATAATACTTAAGAAGAGAAATTAAGAAGATTACCAAGTTACCCTTGATAAAATTCACTCTCAAAAATATATATAATATAATATAAAATACGTATGTTTAACCGGGTAAGTATGATCACCCGGGTCGTTATCCCCAATGACTAGTGAAATTGAAACCACGTTTAGGTTCGGATCCTGATTTGAATGAAGCAAAGATATTTGATTTGGAAAGAAATAAAAACCCTAATTTTTACTTTTTTATAAAAGACTAATTAAACTAATTAAAATCTAACCCTAATACTAATTAAAATTAATAAACCTAATTAAAAACTTAACTAATGACTAATGGTGCAAAAACCTAAGAAACTAACGGAGGGACTAACTGAAAAACAATTAAAATCGAAAAGTTACACTTTCTACCCTGAGAATCTATCCCGACAACAAACTAAGTCCATAAAGCATTCAAAATTTTAAAGAGCTTAAAATGAAAAACTCAAAGAAGCAAAGTTGTAAA